>BQNB010090603.1:4212-27101 GCA_026074375.1 Tanacetum coccineum | reverse complement strand
ACCCAAAAGTATATTGAGAAAGGATGTCAAGTTTATCTGGCACAAGTTACGACCAAGAAAGTTGAGGATAAGTCAGAGGAGAGGCGACTTGAGGATGTGCCGATCGTACGGGAATTTACAGAAGACTTGCCCAGGCTACCGCCTGCTCGACAAGTTGAATTTCAAATCGACTTAGTCCCCGGTGCTGCACCTGTAGCACGAGCATCGTATCGATTAGCACCAGCCGAAATGCAAGAGTTGTCTACTCAGTTACAAGAACTTTCTGACAGAGGATTTATAAGGCCGAGTTCCTCACCTTGGGGAGCACCAGTTTTATTTGTCAAAAAGAAAGATGGTTCTTTTTGGATGTGTATCGACTATCATGAACTGGACAAGCTTACTATGAAGAACCGATACCCACTTCCGAGAATCGACGATTTGTTTGATCAATTGCAAGGATCAAGAGTCTACTCTAAGATCGACCTGAGACCTGGTTATCACCAACTCAGAGTTCGAGAGGAAGACATTCCTAAGACCGCATTTAGGACTCGCTATGTTCACTACGAGTTCCAAGTAATGCTGTTCGGTTTGACTAACGTACCGGCAGTATTCATGGACTTGATGAATCGGGTGTGCAAACCGTATCTGGATAGATTCGTGATTGTATTTATCGATGATATTTTGATCTACTCTAAGAGCAGAAAGGAGCACGAAGGACACCTTAAGTTGATTTTGAAGTTATTAAAGGAGGAGGAATTGTACGCCAAGTTCTCGCAGTGTGAGTTTTGGTTGTCGAATGTGCATTTTCTTGGTCACGTGATTGATAGTGAAGGCATTCACGTTGATCCCGCTAAGATTGAGGCAATCAAGGATTGGGCGTCACCCAAGACACCAACCGAGACCCGTCAATTTTTAGGTTTGGCTGGTTACTACCGATAATTTATCAAAGGTTTTTAAAAATCGCTAGACCTATGACGAAACTGACTCAGAAAAGTATGAAGTTTGATTGGGGAGAAAAGGCAGAGGCTGTATTTCAGTTGTTGAAGCAGAAATTATGTAGTGCACCGATTTTGGCTTTACCCGAGGGAAGTGAGAACTTTGTGGTATACTGTGATGCTTCGCATAAAGGGTTGGGTGCGGTTTTGATGCAAAAGGAGAAGGTCATAGCTTACGCATTCCGCCAACTTAAGGTTTATGAGACGAACTTCATACACTCCGAACCTAGAGCTTGGAACAAATGAGTGGCTTGCTTTGATAGATGTGGAAGACCACTATCTATTTGGTACGAAGTTTAGTCGTGTTCATTGATCACAAGAGTTTGCAACACATTCTCGATCAGAAGGAGTTGAACATGAGACAACGACGATGGTTAGAGTTATTGAGCAACTATGACTGTGAGATTCGATATTGTGAAAAACTAGAAGGGGGGTTGAATAGTTTACCGCTTTTTAATTTAAGGTTTTAAAGTTTTTATAAAAAATCTAGATTCGACTTTGTGTGAATTCAACACTTGCACAATATGAACAATATACTTATGATTTGGTTCTTTAGTATATATAATATATATGTAATATATATATAACTAAATATCAATTAAAAGGAGAGAGTAAGTATTCCGTAAGGGTTTTAAAAGATTACTTTTACCAAAGTAATTTTTAAAAAAAAACCTTCCCGTGTCGTTTCCCGACAAGGCGAGAATTGAGAATCGAGTTTAAGTTCATGATCGAGCGATTGAATGTTCAAATTTTTGATTTTGGATTCTATTTCTACAAACAAGATGCAAAAATAAGTAAAAGCAAGCCTAAAACGAAAGCAATTAAAGAAAAAACAAGAAGAACAATAACGGGATCAAAACCCGAGCCTTAAAAACCTAATTCTTAAAATTTTAACCCTACAAATGCAAATTTAATTTTTAAAAGTCCTAAATGATAAAAGAAAATTAAAAAAAAAGAATTCTATTTTTTTAACTTTTATATTTTTTATTATGAATTAAAAACACTTTTAAACTAAAAAATGCATTAAAATACTAAACTAATTAAGAAACATTCTTAAAATTAGGATAAGTTTGACTTAAGACTATACTAAATCCTGTGAAAAATAAAACGGAACTACCAGGTTAATGGAATAAGCTGGAAATAAGACAAAAAGGGGCTTATATCTTAAACTGGTAAAATGGGGTTAAGAATTAAATGCTTGAATGTATAAACGAAAAAGACCCCAAGGCAGTTGGTGAGTGTGTGGTGTGTTAAGGTGTTGGCTATGAAAGGAGAGGTCACAGGTTCGACCCCTGTGACCTCTTTTTTTACAAAACATTTTTTTTGTTTTGTTAAAATAAGCAAAAATAGAAAACTTTAAAAAAAGAACTTTTTATAAAACTTGAAAATAAGCTGGAAATAAGCTAACTTAAACTGACAGTTTGCAAAATTTTAACTAAATGAGATTATGCTAACTGTGAGGCTTTTTTAAGACTCAATAAGCAAATATTTAACAAATAAGCTATTCACAGAATAATGAAAACACTAAACCTAATAAGCCTTTTCTAATTGAAATAAGCAACCAAAGTGAAATGGCAAGCATTAAAAAAGCAATAAGGAAACTAAAAATTCAAATAAGCTAATAACACTTTAACACTAAATGAATTGCTTTAATGCTTGATATCAAGCTCAAACCTTAAGTCAAGTAAGCTACTAGGACTATTAAACTAACCTAATAAGCAATCTTAAACAAAAATTAAGCACATCTAATAAGCCATAAACTCAGAAATCAAATAAGCAATTATGGCTAAAATTGATAACCAAACAGCGTAAGGGGGTACTTTCAAGCCTATATTTAATCCACTTAAGCTATCCTTATGACTTAAAGATCAAAAGGACAGATTAAGCTTATTATATAAGCAACAAGATTCAGCCAAGAAAGCAGTTTAAAACTCAGATAAACTATGAAAAAGCCAAATGAAAAGGATTGTTTAACTCAGTCTATGCTGAGTGATTTTTTCAAGTTTTTGTAAAAACTAAAAGGCAAAGTGCAGCCCTAAATTCAGATATCTAATTAAGTTCTAAACCCTAAAATAAGCTTAAACAGACAAAGTTCATACTACAATGAGCTTATGTTTTCCATTTCAGGTTTTAAAACCTACTTTAACTAATCTACATTTGCTAGTGAAGATTGGTCTTAAAACTTTAAAAATAGTCTTAGAAAACTTTAACAGGTTTAACTAAAACACAAATTACAAATGCACACTTAAAACAATTCTTTTCTGCTGCATTTTAACATCTAAACAAAGCACTCAAAGGCACTAAAAAGCAATTTAAGCAAATCCAAGCATATAAGCTGATATAACAGAAACAATAGGGACAGATTCAAACCATGACTTCTAAAAACTAAAAAAAGTTTTAAACCTTAAAATCTTTTAAAAGCTGTTATTAAGACTTAGTTTAAGCTAACAAAATTGGTTTAAAAGCTAAAAGTAATCAAACATTACTAACTCATGGTTAGTACTGCTTGTTCCAAACACCCCTTTAAATTTTGATTTTTGATTTTTACATTGAAAAAGTTTGAATTAAGCTTGGAAAAGTAAAAACAGATAAAGCATTAGGTTAAATAAGCACAAATAAGCAATTAAAAAGCAAGTAAGCAATTAAATGAAGGCAAAACAAGTAATAGAGTTTAATCAATATAAAAAGACTATTTAATGAAAAGCATAAGTAAATGACATATGAGCAATAAGTAAGCATAAATAAGCAATGAATAACATTAATAAGCAATAATAAGGAAAAATAAACAGTAATAAGCAAGGAAATAAGCAATAAGCAGTTTCAAGCTAAAATGAGAAAAGTAGAAGAGTACCTTGCCCTTTGCTCTAAAGAAGGGTAAATAAGCTCTCAAGGAGCTGATCTACAAGCTCCAACTTATCTAGATAGTGGTTCTACATATAGCCCTTCCCTTTTTGGCTTATCTTCCATTTTAGCTTTTTAAGTGATTTTTGAGTAAAGAAGACCTAAACTATATAAACTATAGTAAAGTTTATATAGCTTAAGTAAGACAGTTTAAATGACAAGGAAAACAGCTTAAGAGAGCTTAACAAACATTTTTAAAACATAAAGTGCATTAACTTAAAAACAAGATTTAATATAAAAACTTCAATTTCATTAAAACTTAAAAACAATACAAGGCTTTAAAAAGGAAATTACAATAAACTTAAAAGACTTAAAGAAAACTTGAATAAGCTATAAAATTACAATAAAAAAGGTACTAAAAAAACTAGAGAGCTCTTCTTGAACTAGTGGTCTTCTCTTTTATAACTGGCTTGAGAATGGTCTAGGTCATGAAGGTGTGTTTCTTGTGTGAGTGAGCCCGAAACTTCAATCATAGCCCTTCAATCCATCTTTGTGCTTCTTTGATTTAATCACAGCCCTTGAATTTTCTTGTCTAATCAGTTGGCTTAGGATTGCCAACATGAATTTGTTGGTTTGTGAAGTGGGGTTGGAGGGGAAAGTGATGGGTTTGTTTTAGCGTGTAGGGGTCGAGGTGACAGAGATGATGAACAGTGACATTTTGGTTTTGGCAGGCAAATGGTTTTAAGGTATAAAAGAGTTAACGGTGTTAAGGGTTAAGGGACTAGTGGTGTAGAGGTAAATAGGTTATAGGGGCTAATTTTGTTAATCCTTAAGGACTAACTATGTTAGTCCTTAAGGACTAACTGTGTAAACGGTTATAGGGTGTTGGGCTAACGGTGGTTAAGTGGGTTTGGGCCTAGGTTAATAGTTTGGGCTAGGTTTTTATTAAAAAAAAGGATTGGGCCTAGTAAATGGATTTAGGGCTTTTAATTAAATAATAAGCATTCTTGGGCTGACCCGGCCCATTAACTCGGGTCCGGGTTGGTCCATTTAAGATGCACACGTCTTTGGCTACGACTTTTCACGCTCTTTCCATTCCCGTGCTTGGTTTTGTCCGTTTTGGCTTTATTTTTGTCCTTTAGTGAATATCCGATACCTGCATAGTAAATAACACAAAACAAGCATATATTTGGCATTTTATGTCCGTTTTTGGTCATTTGGGGTCGTTTTATTAGATAAAAGGTATGTGTAATTTAGCACATACCAAAATCCCCCATACTAAGATATTGTCGTGTCCTCACGCAATGCCCTAAGTAAACACTTTAGAAGACCAAGAATCTCAATCCCCCTTAACTAATTACCTCGAAAAGTAGCTAAGTGTTCATCAAAGGAAATTAAAGACTCATTAGCTTAGAAAAGCCCCGTTTTGAACATTTTTAAACTATTACACTTATTTCTCACATATGTTTGTATTTTTCTTTTTCCTCATTTTTTATACTTTCTTTTTAAGCAAAATAACTAGAAGGTATGACTTTTGTTTATTTTCATTAATTCGAGGGTTCATAGATCAAGAACGCACTTTAATCCTAAATGCCCAAAAAGGTAAATTTCATGTCCCCTTTTTTTTTACTTGTCCCAACCAAGCTTAAAAACGAAATCAACCGTAAATATAGTTAGATGCAACACTACTCATACTTGTAACTTGTAAACTTTTCACTCCCGACAATTATTATATCTTAGGTGAATGTGCTTATTTGGAATTTCAACCATGGATCAACCTCTTTAAGAAATTACAACTTTGTATGATTCACATTCCACCCAAGATTTATGATTTTGAAGGCGAGATCCATTTCTATTAGCGACTTTCTTTCGGCAACATCCAGCCGAGACGGCTTAGGTGACCAGGCTTTTGACACCCCACAGAGAATAGTATCGGAACTCACAGACCTTCGGTTTCAAAAACTCTTAGGCTTCCCGTTAAATAAACAGTTTATTTACAAAAACCACAACTTAAAACGAAATAGTCTTAGTTCAAAAGCATATTTAAATTTAAGAAAAAGATATTTTCCCTATATTTATTAAATCACATATATTCCACTTAATATAATTACACATCCTTTAAACTAAGGAAATCCTCGACCTTTTAGAAGGCTGTAACATCGGTTGTGAGCCGGCAAGATGCAGCAAACTTTTATTCGTCTCGGATAATTACTATGTGCCTTCTTTAGAAGATTGCAACATCGGTTGTGAGCCGGCAAGATGCAGTAAACCTTTATTAGCCCACAGTTATTATTATTATTATTATTACCTCATTTTCATTTTTTTTACACTTTATATTACAACGATATAGAGAAAATTTCCTTTTAAAAAAATTAAGTATAAATTTAAACTAAGACTAAATAAATTATTGTTATCGACTATACTTCAAAAATCGCTGATTTAAGTTTAGTTTTCGAAAAGAGCACGTATTATTAGTCAGGTTAGGAGCTTATGGGAGAAAAAGCCACAAACTCTCAATTTGAGCTCATTAAGATTTCAAAAACTAAATCATTGTTTAGGCATTACTCATAATTAACTCTATCATTTCTCGTTCTTCGCAAATTTAAAATCATTAATAAAAAGATCCGCGAATGCTTAGTCATGTTTATAACGGTTAAGGAACAAAGCTAAGAGTTCAACACACTTGATCGAGTCAAAATTTATTCTTATTCTACCCAGCAGGAAAGTCAACATTGTGATAAAACACTTATTTTTGAAATTTTTTAAATTTTTTCATTTTTTGGTATTTTGGTGGTAAAAACGAGATTACGTGAAAACAACGGCTGCAGGCACAATCAAATCGATAGATCCCCCCATACTAGAATTGAACATTGTCCTCAATGTTTTAAGAAGGGTCTCTACGTAAATCCAAAGCCGTTTATTAAGTATGCTTAAAGATAAACGTTAGTCGATAAGATTAGGATATTAGTTTCCCATAATCAAGCAAAGGATTAAAGCTCGAGTAAACGAGGACATAACTCAGCACGAGAGGTTCATAATTCGGGGCAATCTGGACATACAACAAAAACCACAAAACACGAGAAAGGAAGAGGCGAGCCTCCTCACAACACACTTATTCATTACTACTATTTAATTTATATCTGGTAAGCATGGGTTGCCACCCACGAAGTGCTTATTTTTGTTAACCGAGTCTTGATCCTGACTCGATCCCCCATACTTGAGCTGGTCAAGGCGGATAGAAATGGAGAAACAGAACATACAACATAGGAATGTCCTCTCCGTAGATCATCATTGGGCTTTCAGAAAAAAGCTAGAAACTTTAAGGCCCCAATGAGATAAGAGATGAACTTTGTCCTCATTTTCAGATGAAAATGGAAGCAAAGTGTCAAACATTGAAGAAAGGGTGGGAAGGGTGGGTAAAACATTAGGCACATGAACATAAAGTTCTCTTGTCAAATTATCAGAATTATCCTCCACCACTTTTGTAAAAACTCCCGTATCGGGCTCAATATCAAAGTAAACATCATCATCATCCGGTGGTTTCTCAGGAGGACGAGGGGATGATGGAACATAATAACGATCAAAGTGAAATGACTCATTTTCAGGAAGTGAAAGGGAATCATGGGTAAGCAGTTCTCCAAGAAAAGAATATCCCCTTCTGAGTCATAGTCGTCATTCTCAATACCCGATGGTATCGAGTCATCCGGAGCAAGAAAAATATCAATCTCCTACATAAGAGAGTCACTACCCTCAATGGGGGATATGAGATGGAGAAAAAGATTCGATTATAGCATCAGAATTTTCAGAATTAAATTCTTCCGGAGGTCGAGGAGATGAATTATCATACAACAATTTCTCAACAAGAAGAATTTCTTCCTCAGGATCAAAGTTGGCTTCCTCAATTTCTAGAGAAATCAAATATATATGAGCGAGTTCACCAGAGAACTCCTCGAGAAGAGAATCAAACTTAGGAGAAGAAACTATCGAAATATCTCGATTAAGCAAAGATTCTATAAGATCAGACTCAGCATTAAAGTGATGCGAATCTATCTTAGTAGAAATGATTTCTTCATCAAAAAGAGGGTTCGAATAAATTTCTTTCAGAACGTCCTCATCAGAAAATGACTCGTCGTCACTAGAGGAAAAATCGTCGTCAGCATCAAAGAGAATATTAGAGAAAGTTGTAAAATTAACACAAATGGGAACATCACACTCACTTTCAATATCGGATAAATCCTTGGATAAATCCTCTGACTCACTTGGGGTTGGGAAAAGGTTCTCAACACTAGACTTTATTAATTTGTCCGATTCCGTTTCCAAAATAGTGCTAAGATGCTCATCTCCCATACTTAGAGAGTCCGTAATCAGAAAGTCGGGTGTGATTGCATCAAACGAATTCCTTTCAAGAATTTGTTGAATTCTTTTAACTTCATCTGGAAAAAGTTCCTCGTCATCATCACCATCATAGAAAATGTCGTGATTATGATAGATATGTCGCGTAGGCTCGGAAGGATTAGTAATAATAGTAGCACTTTTGGTCAAATGAATAGTATAAGTAGTAGACGGAGTGCTAATATTATCACAGTTAGCATTGTAAAAATATGAGATGGGTGAAGGCTTAGAAGGATTAGCTGCCTGTTCTTCAGCTAACAATTCTTATTTTTCCTCAACTACCTGCTCTTGTAAAAGAATAGCCTCTTGCTCAAGTCGTTGGACTCTGATTTCACATAGATTGCACGTTGTTTTTACTTCCTTCGATACTTATCTCTTCAGGAGGTTGATGAACGACGAAATACCGCGGGGGTTGGAATTGGTCAAAACTGGAAGAATTAGAATTATAGAAATTTTGGTTCATCGGTTGACACTGAAAAGTCTCATGAGGACCCCCGCAGTTTTCACAAAAAGGAAATTCTTGTGAAGTTTGTGGAAAATTATTATCAAAGTTTTGATTGAAACACAGTTCCTGATCGTAGACAAACGGAACTTGAGGTAGACAATCGTAACCATAATGAACATCGTTCCCACATAACTCACAAGTACGCCGTTGACAAAATAAATCATCTAACGGATCTCCACACCCGAAACAACCACGTCGGTTGTATGACGACATTATAATTAAACAAATAGGAGGGTAAGAGAAAGAATTAAACGGATTAGAGGTTACAGAGAATATTTTTGGATTTTTATGAAAGATAAATATAAAAGAAAAATATTTTTGGGACCGATAGTCAAAGGTGCGCGGTAGCTCTCTAGAAAACGCACAAAGAAGCGGAGGAGCGGGTAAGCGCGAAGCGTTTTATAAACCTTCTCCTTTCGGGTCGAAGTTCGTCGGATCAACCCTCCTTGTACCCCTCTTGTAGTTTGTAATCTAAAGGTGAGCCGAATTCACAAGTGACACAACGGTTTCTTTTTGTTGTTTTTCAATTTTTTTGGTATTTTTATTACTTGATAAAAAGAAAATATTCACAAATGAAAGCGATAACTTCACGGGGAAGGGTCTTAAAACACTAATCTTCAAACGTAAACTTGATAATCGCACACACCTTCCCGGCAGCGGCGCCAAAAATTGATTTGGTTATTAGTATTAAAAGATATTAAGTAAGTATATACTATATTTTATATATTTATATATATTTATATATATTATATATATTTTTTTTAAATATATATATATATATATATAACTAAATATCCATTAAAAGGAGGGAGTAAGTATTCCATAAGGGTTTTAAAAGATTACTTTTATTCAAAGTAATTCCAAAAAAAACTTCTCGAGTCGTTTCCCGACGAAACGTGAATTGAAAATCGAGGTTAAGTTCGTAATCGAGTGACTGAATGATCAAATTTTTTATTTTGGATTCTATTTCTACAAATAAGATGCAAAAACAAGTAAAAACAAGCCTAAAACGAAAGCAATTAAAGCAAAAACACGAAGAACAATAACAGGATCAAAACCCGAGCCTTAAAAACCTAATTCCTAAAATTTTAACCCTATAAATGCAAATTTAATTTTTAAAAGTCCTAAATGATAAAAGAAAATTTTAAAAAAAAGAATTACATTTTTTTAACTTTTATATTTTTTATTATGAATTAAAAACACTTTTAAACTAAAAAATGCATTAAAAATACTAAACTAATTAAGAAAATTCTAAAAAATTCAGGGAAAGTGCTTAAGACAATACTAATCCTATGAAAAATAAAATGGAACTACCAGCTTAATGGAATAAGCTGGAAATAAGCCGAAAAAGGCTTATAGCTTAAATTGGTAAAATGGGGTTAAGAATTAAATGCTTGAATGTATAAACGAAAAAGACCCCAGGGCAGTTGGTGAGTGTGTGGTGTGTTAAGGTGTTGGCTATGAAAGGAGAGGTCACAGGTTCAACCCCTGTGACCTCTCTTTTTTACAAAACATTTTTTTTTTGTTTTCTTTTTTAAGAAGTTATAAAATAAGCAAAAATGGAAAACTTTAAAAAAAGAACTTTTTATAAAACTTGAAAATAAGCTGGAAATAAGCTAACTTAAACTGACAGTTTGCAAAATTTTAACTAAATGAGATTATGCTAACTGTGAGGCTTTTTTAAGACTCAATAAGCAAATATTTAACAAATAAGCTACTATTAGATAAACACATAAACCTAATAAGCTATTCTAATTAAAAATAAGCAACCAAAGTGAACTAGCAAGCATTAAAAGGCACTAAGGCAGCTAAAAATCAAATTAAGCTAAAAATACTTAACACTTAAATGAATTTGCTTTTAAGCTTAAATAAGCTCAAACCTAAGTCAAGTAAGCTACCAGGACTATTAACCTAACCTAATAAGCAATCCTAAACACAAATTAAGCACATCCAATAAGCCATAAACTCAGAAATCAAATAAGTAATTATGGCTAAAACTGTTAACCAAACAGCCTAGGGGGGGTACTTACAAGCCTATTTTTAATCCACTTAAGCTATCCTTATGGCTTAAAGACCAAAAGGATAGATTAAGCTTATCCTATAACCAACAAGATTCAGCCAAGAAAAAGCAGTTTGAAACTCAGATAATCTATGAAAATGCCAAATGAAAAGGACTGTTTAACTCAATATATGTTGAGTGATTTTTTTCAAGTTTTTGAAAAAACTAAAAGGCAAAGTGCAGCCCTAAATTCATATATCTAATTAAGTTCTAAACCCTAAAATAAGCTTAAACGGACAAGTTCATACTACAATGAGCTTATGTTTTCCATTTCAAGTTCTAAAACCTACTTTAACTAATCTACATTTGCTAGTGAAGATTGGTCTTAACATATAAACAAAGCACTCAAAGGCACTAAAAAGCAATTTAAGCAAATCCAAGCATATAAGCTGATATAACAGAAACAATAGGGACATATTCAAAGCATGACTTCTAAAACTAAAAAAAGTTTTAAACCTTAAAATCTTTTAAAAGCTGTTATTAAGACTTAGTTTAAGCTAACAAAATTGGTTTAAAAGCCAAAAGTAATCAAACAGTACTAACTCATGGTTAGTACTGCTTGTTCCAAACACCACTTTAAATTTTGATTTTGCATTTTTACACTACAAAAGTTTGAATTAAGCTTGGAAAAGTAAAAACAGATAAAGCATTAGGTTAAATAAGCACAAATAAGCAATTAAAACTCAAAGATAAGCAATTAAAATAAGCAAACAAGAATAGCAGTTTAAAACAATATAAAAGATAATTTTAATGAAAAGCATAAGTAAATGACATATGAGCAATAAGCAAGCATAAATAAGCAATGAATAACATTAATAAGCAAAAAATAAACAGTAATAAGCAAGGAAATAAGCAATAAGCAGTTTTAAGCTAAAATGTGAAAAGTAGGAGAGTACATTGCCCTTTGCTCTAAACAAGGGCAAATAAGCTCTCAAGGAGCTGATCTACAAGCTCCAGCTTATCATAGATAAGTTGGTAATACCCATAAGCCCTTCCATTTTTGGCTTATCTTCCATTTTAGTTTTTTAAGTAATTTTTGAGTAAAGAAGACTTAAACTATATAAACTATAGTAAAGTTCATATAGCTTAAGTAAGACAGTTTGAATGACAAGGAAATTAGCTTAAGAGAGAGTAACAAACATTTTTAAAACATAAAGTGCATTAACTTAAAAACAGGATTTAACATAAAAACTTAAATTTCATTAAAACTTAAAAACAGTACAAGGCTTTAAAAAGGAAATTACAATAAACTTAAAAGACTTAAAGAAAACTTGAATAAGCTATAAAATTACAATAAAAAGGTACTAAAAACTAGATATCTCTTCCTGAACTAGTGGTCTTCTCTTTTATAACTGGCTTGAGAAAGTTCTAGGTCATGAAGGTGTGTTTCTTGTGTGAGTGAGCTCGAAACTTCAATCATAGCCCTTCAATCCATCTTTGTGCTTCTTTGATTTAATCACAGCCCTTGAATTTGTCCTGTCCAATCAGTTGGCTTAGGATTGCCAACATGGATTTGTTGGTTTGTGAAGTGGGGTTGGAGGGGGAAAGTGATGGGTTTGTTTTGAGGTGCAGGGGTCGAGGTGACAGAGCTGATGAACAGTGACATTTTGGTTTTAGCGGGCAAATGGTTTTAAGGTATAAAAGAGTTAACGGTGTTAAGGGTTAAGGGACTAGTGGTGTAGGTGGTAAAAAAGGTTATATAGGCTAGTTTTGTTTAGTCCTTAAGGACTAACTGTGTAAACGGTTATATGTTGTTGGGCTAACGGTGGTTAAGAAGGTTTGTGCCTAGGTTAATAGTTTGGGCCAGGTTTTTATTAAAAAGGGGATTGGGCCTAGTTATTGGATTTAGGACTTTTAATTAAATAATAAGCATTCTTGGGCTGACCCGGCCCATTAACTCGGGTCTGGTTGGTCCATTTAAAATGCACATTTCTTTGGCTTCAACTTTTCACACTCATTCCATTCCCGTGCTTGGTTTTGTCCGTTTTGGCTTGATTTTTGTCCTTAGGAATTATCTGATCAGCTACCAGGAATTACACAAACAAGCTTATTTGGCATTTTATGTCCGTTTTTGGTCATTTAGGGTCGTTTTATTAGATAAAAGGTATGTGTAATTTAGCACTTACCAACTTATCTAAACAATTAATAGGATAGTATGAAAAATTAATGTAAGACAAGAGATAAGAAGTAGACACGATCAAAACATCAACGCGAGAATTTTTAGTGGTTCGGTATGAGCCACTTTTTGTCATACTTCTCCTCGAGCACCTAACTTGAGAGTTTTATTCACTATGTCAACAAGCTCCCTTATGGCGGAGAAAACCTTACACAACTTTTGCTTATCTTGATTTCCAACACTAAGCTAGATGTCGAGTTCTAATCTTAGCTAGAACTAATCTACCACAACTTCACAACTTCACTACACAACTTTGCTTTACGACTTGATTACGACTACACAACTTCTTCACACCTTAGTTATCTTCACACCACTACTTCACCAAGCCACTACTATAATCACACCTAACTAACCTTTAGGAAAGATACCAAGATCCAAAACTTTACTTACAACAATCACAAGACCCTAACTACTACACAACTTTACAAGATTTAGAAATGATTTACATGTTATGATATGGATGTAATAAGATTGTGTTAGGAACAAGAAAAGTCTCGGTCACTTCCAATACTAAATAGTTTAAGCCCGTAAGTAAGTCATGTTAATGATATGTAAGCTAATATGGTCTAAGGCCCATGGAAAGCCTCATAAAGGCCCATGGCCGACCATGTTTAGCATACAAATACCCCTCTCCATGCCTTGGAGAAGGGGTTGGTTAGTTGGTTCTCTTTGTAATTCATTTCCTACACACACATAATACATTCCATCTTTCAATGTTTATTTCTCTGCTTTAAACTATTCCAACCTAATATATCTCTTGTTCTTGCATAAATCAAAGATTACATATATATTCTTCAATTGGTATCAAGAGCCAAGAGTGATTTGCTTAGTTATTGTGTTTGTTTATCTTGTTTGGTTTGTTTTTCCGTACACCTTTTCTTTCTTTTCTTTTGTTTTCAAAGCTTATTTATTACACTAAAGATTCATTTACCTTAGGTCAAAGTTTGATCTAGTTTCCTTGGATATAGGTGTATTGGCTTTGATAAAGAAAAATATACATTTTTTTGTTCATCTTTTATTTTCAAATAAATAAACCTTTATAAGACCTATACTTACCTTCAACAAACCCCACTCACTGACATTATGCTTTAAGAGGAGCGAAATACAAGACTATGAACAAAATGCGTTTTTCTAAGTGCATTCCAAAGCCCCTACCCCCCACACCACGTCACTAGCACCAAAACCCACTTAACCCATACAAAAACATCCCCCCAAATCTCCATCCCCCACCTAACCCTACCAACCCATACCAACCCCAACCCCCCCCCCCCACCCCCCCCCCCCCCCCCCCCCCCCCCCCCCCCCCCCCCCCACCCCCCCCCCACCCACCTCCCCCCCCCCACTAATATAACCCAAATCTTGAATTGAAATTTTCATCCTTATAAAAACCAAAAAGTTTTCATTTTTAAGGTACCTATAGGTTTGGGAATACTAGTTGTACAAAAATTTTAGGAAA
Source organism: Tanacetum coccineum (assembly GCA_026074375.1). Lineage (NCBI taxonomy): Eukaryota > Viridiplantae > Streptophyta > Magnoliopsida > Asterales > Asteraceae > Tanacetum > Tanacetum coccineum. Next base: position 12,698 of record BQNB010090603.1, on the reverse strand, counting down.
AAACAATCAAAAATGTGTCTTTTGGTGTTTTAAAGATTTTGAGTTTCGTCCGTGTGTTACACGAATTCGCAGTCTCTAGTTCTATCCGAATTAGCAATTTTCATTGTCTCTGAATTCGCAATTCAAGTTACACACGAATTTGCAGTCTTCCTTTAGGACACGAATTGATAGTTTTCCTTTAATACACGAATTGGCAATTTGTGTTTCACTTGAATTCGTAGTTTCTAGTATCAAACGAATTTGCAATTTTACAGAAGCCTATGAACTTGCAATCTTTCAGAAGACTCTGAATTTGCAGTTTTCAGTTAACTCCGAATTCGCAGATTACTTAAGTACATGAATTTGCAGTTTTACTTCAACATCCGAATTTCCAAATTTCATAAGAACACGAATTGGCAATCTTATCAGAAGGACACGAATTTGCAGTTTCATTAGAACACGAATTTCCAACTTCTTCAGGATATCAATTTACAATTTTTTAAAGCCCGAATTTGCAATTTCACTTAATCAAACAAATTTGCAACATTAACTTAGAACTCAAAATTGCTTCATCAAAATTATACGGTTTATTTCTTTGACTTGTAAAATCTCGTGATACACTCACTTGTTTTCTCGATTTTGTCAAGAATTGTAAAATCCCGTGTAGTTTCAAGACTCAACACACACAAAAGACAATCCTTCAACACAATTACTTTCTTATCTCCGCTCGATCAAATAGTAATCTTTTGATACACTTTATCAATTGACGATTTGCTGATATGTCACTTCTCTCGTGGTTGGTGACAACAAACCACCGATGCTTGAAAACACATCGTATGGCTCGTTGTAAAGTAGAATGGAACTTTATATGATGCATATAAAACCTCATGGTAGAATGATCTTGCTTTGTTGAAAAAGGTTCCACTTGTTTGGCCAACAATTTCTGTGGATGGGTGTAAACCAGACCAAAGGTATTATACTGAGTTAAACTCCGCTAGAAACCATTCAAGAGCTGGATTGTGACATAAACCATAAACATCATTTCTCCAAGGCCTTCCACTGAAAATTTATTTCTTGTCAGTGAACATCGTTTTAGCCAAGGATATTTGGGAAGCAAATTCAGAGCTCAGTATTAGGAACGTCGTTTAACAAAGCAAGAACGAAAGAACGAGAGTGTAAGTTGTACGATGAATTTGGATAAGTTTACATACAAGGAAAGGAGAGTCGTTACAGAGTACTACTTGGCGATTCACTCTGCTACTCATGATATGAATATTTACAAGATGCCAATTGGAGCAATTTTTAAGTCAATACCAAGTTTCTGAACACCTTTCTTGCTGTAATGGAGCAAATTTGTTACGATGTTAAGTTGGTTTAAAGATTTGCATATACTATGTTGATCGAGATTCTAATGCTCAATTGGAACAACATGAACGACATGCAAATGATGTTCGATTGATGCAATGAACATAGCTCCGATCTTTGCTTTGGTTTGCATCTCACCAAATCGACCACTTTCTCCTTATCAATCTCATCAGCAATCTTACCAGAACTTCAACAGATCAACAATTTGTCTCTCCTCAGCAATCTTCATATATGGATCACTTTTGAATTCAACATTTTACTCAATCATGCAATCAATCACCAATACCTCATTCAATCACCTATCCCCATCAATTATCAAACCTCAGTCTCACCATAACGTTTTCTCTCATCATCATCCATTCCTCAAACTGAATACTCTCCCACAGTCAACCAACAATCTGATAATTTCATTAGGACTATGTTCTAAACTATACAGTTTTCAATCAACGGTGATGACAATTGAAGCCATCAATTCGGTCATATCATTCTTGTCTTGCATGTTAGTTACTTTCGTATCCTACTACCAATAACAGCTAGGAACTCGTCAAACCCAAGGCAACAAGCCACCATTAATGATGGAAGCTGTAAATCGTACAAACCAGTACAGGGAAGACTATATTTCTTATGTTGCGGGTATAATACAAGAACTTTCACTCCAGGAGAAAAGTGGGGAGTAACTCGGGAAACAGGGATTGTACGTGTTACAACTACAAAGGGAAGTACAATGTCAAAATGCGGCTAAACTAAGGAAGGAAACGGGATGACTCATGGTTTAAAGAAAAGTTTGTTGGTTCAAGCTCAAGCAAGTAGAAAAATTTTCTTATAAGGAGGAAACTGCATTTTTGGCAAATCCAAGAATTCCAGAAGCTCAAGCCACACAGACGGTCCTTACTACAATGTGCTTATCAAGCTGATGATTTGGATGCATATGACTCTAATTGTGATGAACTCAACACTGCCAAAGTTGCTCTCATGGCGAATTTATCTCATTATGATTCAAATACTCTTGTTGAGGTACACAATCATGATAATGTGGATAATAATATGATTAATCAAGCTGTTGCATTGGTGTTGCCGTCTTCTGAATAGTCGAATGTTGTGAATCATTCGGAGACTAAAATAACCAGTGATATTAATATCATTCCTTATTCTCAGTATGTGATCGAATCACAACAAGCAGCTGTTCAGAATTCTAACTCTTCTGCACAACAAGATGCACTGATATTATCTGTGATTGAACAACTAAAAACCCAAGTTGCTAATTGTACCAAGATAAATCTAGAAAGAAAATAAAGTGTCCAATGATAACTTTAACTGCTGAGCTTGAAAAGAATAAGGAACAGTTTAACAGTGTTGATTTATGAAGGACAAATTGTTAATTTAAAGAATATGTAATGATAACGTTTCAGATTTTTGCACAGTTATAGAGATTGATCTTCTTAAACAAACTCTTTTTTAGGAAATTTAAAAGAAAACGATCCTTATGCAAACCGGTTACTCTTCTCAAAAATGATATAGAAAGAAGAAATCTAGGAAAAACAAAGATAGAGAATCACGTTAGAATGAGGATCAAACAGTCTAGATAATATTGTTTTTAAAGGATCACATCGCCAAACTGTTGTCACATGTTGCGTAATCATAGTTTTTTTATGATATTACCACTAAGCAATGCTCTTTGTTTTCAAAACTCCTTTCTATCTGAAGGAAAGGCTCAGCTTTGGAACAAAGCTATATGTTGGTGATATTATTGAGAAAACTAGATCTATTGAGATTTTTGATCAGAAGAGACTTAATAATTGTCGAAGAGAGTCGTTCAAAAATGCTTTTAAAACAACAAGATCCTATGATGTTAGAAAAGAAAGTTAAATATACACCAGCGTTTAAGTGTCTTAATTAACTTTTCTCAAGATTTAAAACACATTTGTTCCACAAAATGAATTATTATGAACAAGATTTTGGTCTAAGATTTTGTGAATGCTCAACAAACACTCTTTCTAGTAGACCCACCAAAGTTGAGATTCCAAAAGAAACTTCCTGAAGTAAGGCATGGTTATTCGGGGGTGGAAGTTTGGGAAAAAAAAAAAGAAACTTAAATACCATCTTGCTGGTTTTGACGTGGTTGTCAAAGAAAGAACCACACCCACAGCCATCACTGAGGGCTCGTGGGGGTTCGAACATACAAAAGCTTGTTTTAGGGATGAAATAATTCCATTTGTAAAAGCTCTGAAGGACTTATTTAACACATTCAATCAATATTTAGTTGATGAACTTTCTGAAGTCCAAAATGTCTTTCATCAAATGGAACAGGCTGTGGAACAACATCATTTAGAGTCCAAAACATTTAAAGTTAAAATGAATCAAGTTTTGAACGAAAATGAACGACTCTTGGAACAAGTGTTGAGCAAAGATATTGTGAACATAATTGTGAATTCGTCTGTGAATAATGCTTCTGTGAATGTGCATGAATGTGAAAAGTGTCTCCAACTTGAGACTGAGCTTCAAACGGATTTCATTGAAAAAGAGATTTATGATAAAACTATCAAAATGTTTCACACTCTTGAAACACATTGATCTCTTTAAAAGTTTATATTAACATATATCATGGAAAATTTTTCAAAGGGACAATCTTGTTTCAAATCAAAGTGCTCCAAGTTTTGATCAATTGTTTGAATTAAGATGAATGAATGCTCTAGTCCAACGAGAAAGCCACGTCATAAAGATGTTGAAAGAGAGAATTTTAAAGTTGTAGGGGATAAAGAATGAGGATAAGATTAAAACTTGGAATTAGAGAGATTGAAAACACTTAACATTGAATTGGATCATTAGGGTGACAAAGCGTATGTGAGAATGAGCATTTGAAACATACTTTAAAAAACTGTATGAATCGCTTTAAAACCAGCGCGTATTCAATCAAAAGAACATTGTGATGATTTAATTAATCAAGTCAATCTAAAGTCTGTGGAAATTTTTGATTTAAATGCTAGTCTTCAGGAAAAAGTTTTGGTAATTACAGCTCTCGAGGATGATTTTAAGGAACTTTAAAGGAAAGCTATAGTGATAATGACTTACAAAAACCCAGTGATCAGAGTATGCTTTAGATTGATGTTTGAAACCAATAACCCTAATTGTTTGAATAAACCAACTATCTCACTTTGCCTATATTAAGCACACTCAAGAAGAAACTATCGTTCTTAGGGATCTAGTTGAACATGTTAGATCAAAATATCCACTAGATCAATCCTTAGAATAAGCCTGTAGGTATGCTAAACTAGTACAAGAGTTGCTTACAAACATTAGTAACACCTGCCCTAGTATCAACAATGCTGATGGAAAATTAGTGCTTGTAACCCTAAAGAACAAGGACAAAAGCGTTAGATTTACTAAACCCGTCACATCCTCAGGAAAGACAATCACAAAAATAACCTCTACATCAAACCTAGTTTCTAACAAACCTATGTTGTCTTATACAAGAGTAAAACCGTCTACTAGTGCTAGCGGATCACAACCTTCAGGCAATACAAAGAAAGATAAGATTCGGAAAACACCAAGTAGTACTCAGAAGAATAAATAGAAGCCCACCCTAGGAAAGTTAAATCTAGTTTGAAAAATAAAGATTATGTTGTTGAATCTAAAGGAACTGCTCATGTGAAGCATTCCAGGCTTAATGCGAATTCTGAACTAAAATGTGTTAGGTGTAATGGTTGCATGCTTTCTGCTAATCATGACTTGTGTGTTCTTGATTTTATCAATAATGTGAATGCTCGTAATAAATCTAAATCTGTTAAGAGAAATTAAAAGAAGAAAGTTTGTAAACCAACAGGAAAGGTGTTTACAAAAATTGGATACATCTGGAGACCTACTGGATGAACCTTCACTATAGTAGGAAACACGTGCCCTTTAACTAGGATTACCATAACTACTGAAGTTCCCCTTAGGAAACCAACTGCCCTAGAAAATGAAACACCTAAGCCCGTTGTAACATTGGTTTACTCAAGGAAACCTAGGAAATCTAAAACTAATGTTCCTGATAGCAAATATACGGTTCTAAATCTTGTTATCGTTAACCAAAGGAACCTAAAATTTAGTCAACCGCGGGGATCAAAGATTCAACTGGTATCTTCCTTTCTTAATGAATGCAGGTCATCCAAATTGTTCTCTAGTATTTGGACTCCGGCTGCTCCAAGCATATGACCGGAGATCGCTCTCAGCTCACCAATTTCGTCAATAAGTTTTTGGGTACAGTTAAATTCGGAAATGATCATGTGGCAAAGATATTGGGTTACGGTGATTATCATATTTGGAATGTTATGATATCAAGGGTTTACTACGTGGAAGGACTTGGACACAACTTATTCTTAGTTGGGCAATTTTGTGATTCGAATCTTGAAGTTGCTTTTCGTCAACACACATGCATCATTCATAATTTAGAAGGTGTTGATCTAATAACTGGATCTCGAGGCAACAATCTGTACACTCTGTCTCTTGGAGATATGATGGCGTCCTCTCCCATATGTCTCTTATCCAAGGCCTCAAAGACTAAGTCCTGGCTATGGCACCGACGTTTGTCTCATCTAAACTTTGGTGCAATCAACCATTTAGCTAGACACGGTCTTGTTCGTGGTCTCCCCAAGCTTAAATTTGAAAAGGACCATTTGTTTTCGGCTTGTGCAATGGGTAAAGGCAAGAAGAAACCCCACAAACCTAAATCTGAAGACACCAACCAAGAAAAACTCTATCTTTTATACATGGATCTTTGTGGACGAATACGTGTCACAAGTATTAATGGAAAGAAGTACATCCTCGTCATTGTCGATGATTACTCTCGATTCACATGGGTTAAGTTCTTAAGGTTAAAAGATGAAACTCCAGATTTCATAATCAAATTTCTCAAGATGATCCAAGTGTGGCTTAAAGTGACTGTCCGGCTAACCAGAACAGATAATGGAACTGAATTTGTAAATCAAACTTTGCATGAATATTATGAGAAGGTATGCATCTCTCATGAAACATATGTTGCTCGCTCTCCACAACAAAATGGTGTCGTTGAAAGATGTAATCGTACGCTAATTGAAGCTGCCCGCACAATGTTGATTTACGCAAAAGCTCCGTTATTCCTATGGGCAGAAGCAGTTGCTACAGCATGTTACACCCAAAATCGTTCCATCATACATCTTCGACATGGAAATATACCATATGAGCTATTACATGACAAACCTCCTGACTTATCATTCTTCCATGTATTTGGTGTACTTTGCTATCTAACAAATGATAGTGAGAACTTGGGTAAATTACAACTGAAAGATGATATTGGTATTTTCATTGGTTATGCACCCATAAAGAAAGCATTTTGAATTTACAACCGTCGTACCAGATGAATCACTGAGACAATTCATGTAGACTTTGATGAGCTGACTGCGATGGATTCTGAACACAGCAGTTCAGGACCCGCGCTTCATGAAATGACTCGTACAACAATCAGTTCAGGACTCATGCCAAACCCTCCTCTTTCAACACCGTTTATACCACCTTCAAGAACTGATTGGGATATTTTGTTTCAACCAATGTTTGATGAATTACTCACTCCTCCATCAAGTGTTGATCTCCCAGCCCCTGAAGACATTGCTCCAATTGATGAAGTAGTTGCTCCAGTTCTCGTTGTATCAACCGGTTCATATTCCTCAACAACAGTTGACCAAGATGCACCATCACCTAGTAATTCTCAAACAACACCCAAAAACTTCAACCTTGCGTCACGTCATTTCTAACGATGTTGAAGAGGACAATCATGATATTGAAGTTGCACATATGGGTAATGATCCGTACTTTGGTGTACCAGTTCTAGAAGTTCTGTCTGATTAATCTTCATCATCGGAGTCTATTCATACACTTGTGCATCCTGATCACCAAATTTATGAACACAATAGCAAATGGACGAAGGACCATCCACTTGAAAATATAATCGGTGAACTCGCTCGACCAGTTTCCACAAGACTCCAATTACATGAGCAAGCTCTTTTCTGTTACTACGATGCTTTCCTCACTGTTGTTGAACCCAAGACGTATAAAGATGCTTTAACTCAATCCTGCTGGATCGAAGCAATGCAAGAAGAGCTCAATGAGTTCGAACGACTTGAAGTATGGGAGCTCGTACCCCGACCAGATAAAGTTATGGTTATTACTTTGAAGTGGATCTACAAAGTGAAACTAGACGAACTGGGAGGAATTTTAAAGAACAAAGCTCGGTTAGTGGCTCGTGGTTACCGTCAAGAGGAGGGAATTGATTTTGAAGAGTCTTTTGCTCCGGTTGCAAGATTAGAGGCTATAAGGATTTTTCTCGCGTTTGCCGCTCACATGAACATGGTCGTCTACCAAATGGATGTGAAGACTGCGTTTCTGAATGGTAATCTGCGGGAAGAGGTTTATGTTAGCCAGCCGGACGGGTTTGTGGATCCAGATAACCCCAATCACGTGTACAAGCTAAAGAAAGCTCTTTATGGGTTGAAACAAGCTCCACGCGCGTGGTATGATATGTTGTCTTCGTTCCTGATATCCCAAGACTTCTCCAAAGGCTCAGTGGATCCTACTCTGTTCATCCGTAGGGAAGGCAAGGAATTACTTCTGGTACAAATATATGTCGATGATATTATCTTTGCTGTATCTACACCTGAACTTTGTGACCTATTTGCTAAAATCATGTGTTCAAAATTTAAGATGACAATGATGGTGTTCAAAATTTAAGATGACAATGATGGGCAAAATCTCCTTTTTCTTAGGATTACAAATTTCTCAAAGTCCCAGAGGCATCTTTATTAACCAGTCAAAATATGCCCTTGAATCTTTAAAGAAATACGGTTTTGACTCTTGTGACCCAGTGGATACTCCCATGGTGGAGAAATCCAAACTGAATGAGGATAAAGAAGGGAAAGCCATTGATCCGTCACACTATCGTGGCATGATTGACACCCTCCTTTATCTCAAAGCCAGTAGACCTGACCTACAATTTGCTATATGCATGTGTGCCCGGTATCAGGCTCGGCCTACCGAAAAGCACTTACATACGGTTAAAAGGATCTTTCGGTATCTAAGAGGAATCGTAAATCGGGGACTATGCTATCTGAAGGATTCTTCAATTGTACTAACAA
>BQNB010090602.1:0-27101 GCA_026074375.1 Tanacetum coccineum | reverse complement strand
GTTGGGCAGAAGTTGGAGATGCTCAGCTCACTGGTCCTACAATAATTCATGAAACCATCGAGAAGATCGTCCAAATCAAAAGCAGAATCCAAGCCGCTTGTGACCGACAGAAGAGCTATGCTAACATTAGATGTAAACCGTTAGAGTTTCAAGTTGGCGACAGAGTCATCTTAAAAGTTTCACCTTGGAAAGGGGTTGTGCGTTTTGGCAAATGGGGGAAGTTAAACCCTAGGTATGTTGGACCTTTCAAGGTGTTAGAAAAGGTCGGAGAGGTTGCTTCCTGAAGAGCTGAGTAGAGTTCATAATACATTCCATGTGTCCAACCTGAAAAAGTGTCATGCCGACGAACCATTAGCCGTTCCGTTGGATGGACTTCATCTTGATGACAAGCTTCATTTTGTTGAGGAACCATTAGAAATAGTGGGCCGTGAAGTTAAACGGTTGAAGCGAAGTCGGATCCCATTAGTCAAGGTTCGATGGAACTCCAAGAGAGGTCCTGAGTTCACGTGGGAACGTGAAGACCAATTCAAGAAGAAATACCCACACCTCTTCACCAAGAGCGCACCGTCGTCAAGTGCTGCATCGTGAGCCTTGAGGACAAGGCTCGTTTAACGGGGGAAGTCTATAACACCCTGTGTTTTCAAGTCATTGACGACGTCGATAAATCTACTATTTATTTTTAGTGTCGTACGCGTTTGCTTGTAATTTCATGTATTAAGTAAAATCGCGTAAGCTAAAAATTAGCGTTCAATGTAAACGGGCATCAAACAATTAAGCGTTTACATCAATCAAGTATTAAATAATTATTTTGAGAATAATTATGATCCTTGTTCATTTTATTTTTATCGGATACGTAAAGTGTATACGTTTCGCGATAAATTGCATTTAGGCATACCCGGAACCACCAAAACTTTTCTACGCTTCAACAAATACCCACTTTTATACCCAATACATAAAAGTTACAAAAATATATCATATGTATCATACATAGGACGAATTTGTAGCAATTTATACAAAGAAATATAAGAAAAATCTTGCAAGTAGTCTTTGTACATCACATTTGCATTAAACATACCCATACCTTGTTCCCTTTGACCAATTAGTCTTCCTAAAGACCATGAAGATGTCTTGGACCAACTATTTCAATCTTTTTGACCATCCTATATTATATATACTAGTATGAAAGAGTAAGAACACACATACACAAAAACACTTAGCTAAAAATCACAAAAACACTTCCTTTGGTGCTCTCATATGCCACGGCTCACCCCTACTCATTTACCAAATCCATATCAAATTTTATACAACCTATACACACCTATACACATCATATCTAAGACATTCTAAGATGTTTCCAAGTATTGGCTAACCATTTTCAAGCATTAATCAAGAAAAGAGAAGTTAGGGTTTTCACTTGGAAAACTAGGGTTAATATTGGGCAAGCTTTGATTTCTAGTCTAAACAAGGGTTTAGATTGTGTTAGTCATCATCTTCATTCACCATAAGGTCATCTTGAACTCTTTATGATCTTACATTTATCATTAATATGCATATGTTAATTCTTTATAGCTTGAATCACCATTTAGGATTTTAACATGAAAATGGAGTTTTTACTTGTAATGATCATTTTGTACACTATTATACATGTTGTGATGTTACTAATATCATGTTAAAAAGGATGAGAAAGGATTGTACCACCTTGTTTTGGTGTAAAAATGATTAAGTACAAATTAGGGTTTATAAAGGTTTAATAATATGTTACAAGTAAAGAAAAAGTAAATGACATGTTAATGTTGATTATGGACTTGTAGTAATGTCATATGATCATTACAATAAGGTTATAACAAGATGGGAAGACTTGTACACTTATGGTTATTATATAAAAATGGTTATATATAAAACTAGTGATTAATGGTTAAATACAAAAGTTATGGTTTATAAGTATTATGATGGACTTATAAATTTGGACAAATGGACATTGTATGAGATTATGGACTTTAATATACCTATGATATATAGCATATATGGAATATAAGACAAGTGGTAAAAGTTATAAAGTGAAGATATGGAAACAAAGGTTAGAAATGGACTTAACAAAGTCATGCAAAGATTCTGTCCAAAATCCGAAAATAAACATATTTATTTTATATTTTTATAAAATTATACACATCATGACGATTCCAAAAAGGTAAGAAACTTGTCAAACGGATAAATAACGAAAAAGTTACGTTAAAAACGAGTTATACGATAAATAAACGGATTTATAAAGAAATTTTTATAAAACCATTTATAAAAATTAAATAAGACAGCAAGTTTGATATTTTTAACATATTACACATATTTTTAGGATTCTAAAACGATAAGAATCGTAATTTTTCAATTGATAACGAATAAGTTATGAATTTCGCGAGTTTTCGACAATTAATACTTTTATAAAACAAATTTTATAAAAGTTACTATTCATGACAGAAAGTTTTATTTTTGTAAACCTCATAAATAAGTAGAACTTTCAATTACGAGAACGTGCTCGAAAGAATCACTAAAAACGGAGCTATAACGAATAAAATATGACGTTTACGGGTTTTACGATAATTAAAACTATAAAAATAACTCTATAACTGGTATGAACAGTAAAAAGTACTGTTCATCAGAGGGTCAAAAATATAAAAATGTAAATTTTTGATAACTCGTCTTAGTACGAAGACATGGGCATAAGAAACGCAAGAAACGGACTTAAAACGTGAAAGTTATGACGTTTTTACCAAAAGTATGTTTATAAATGTTTTGATTTTATAAACATGATTTCACTCAAACATTTAGATGGTGATTAGCTATATAGAATTATGCAGGGTAGTAGTTAACAATGTGATTAGTACTTATACGACCTTAATTTAAATAGGTTGCATCTGATCGATTTGCGTGACGCACTATTTGTGATACACTTGGTATTTGCTCACTCAAGGTGAGTTCATAGCCCCACGTTTTACATGTTTTTGTTTTATAAGTTTTTGGGGTGAAAAACATGCAATGCTTTACAATTGGACACAAGTGGTTAAGTTTCATGTTATGATTACGTGTTGCCTAAGTAGCGATAACCCATATCTGAGCCCATTATCATGAACTGTCAATTGCGGGATTGTGAGCGCGAATGTTATTAATAGATCTATTGGGTTTGACAACCCCGTTCGGGTGATTAGCTATCACTGGACAAACGAACGTATACCATGTCGAATATAGGATGTTGCGGGTTAGAACATCACCACGGGCAATGTAGGCCATTAATTTGGTATTCATACACGTCAAGCTTCAGTGTCATGAGCTTAGAGCAACGTAATTACATTTATATGATGTCTGCATCTGTTGCATTATCATACACTTGGGAAATCTTGTGGTCCTACAATATATGATTTATCAAACCTATGAATTCACCAACATTATTGTTGACGTTTTAAAGCAATGTTTTTCAGGGGATCAATAAGCACGAGGTGCGATGGATACATTGGTGGTTTTGATTTGGATGTCATGCATTAAAGATTTTGTCGCATTTCATTTTGTTATCTGTTATGGGCTGAAAATCTTTGTATTTTGATCAAGTGAACAAGTTAAGCTTCGGGCTTATGTAACAATTACTTTGTTAAATCCAATGTATCGTTTTCAAACGACTTTTTGGTCGTTCTATATATATCTTGTGTTATTGATCTGAGAAGTAACACGCCCCGGACCCTTATTCCGCTGCGACCCAATTTGGGGGTGTTACAGATTGGTATCAAGAGCCAAGGTTATAGAGAACCAGGTCAAATGTTTTTGCTGGACTATAACCGTTTTCAAAAGTTGTTTTTATAACAAAGGGGTTTACACGGGACATACATATGTGCATACATTCATGCATACACTACTTGTTGCATTAGTTGGTTAGACTAGATGCATTCATAATTGATATACATGTTATGATTATAAATGTATATTACTATAAGAGTCTTATATTAAATACTAATATAAGCAATCTTTGGATTTTCAGATACAGTCATGTCAGATTCAAATGAATCGGGGATCACATACACAGCGGTGTCCAGTCTATATGAGGACTTATCAGACATAGGATCACCGAGAGCCAATGATCACGAGTTCCTTGAGCCACCCTACATGCCAGAGGACCCATACTTGGAGGCCGCTCTTCAGGCCCCACCCTCTCCAGATTACGTGCCTGGCCCTGAGGAGCCAGAGCAGGCACCACCCTCGCCAGATTATGTTCCAGGTCCAAAGCATGCTGATGATGAGATTGTTGTTGAGGATCAGCCAGGTGCTGAGGATGCCTCACCCACTGCTCAGTCACCTAACTATGTCCCGGAGTCTGATCCTGAGGCAGATCCAGAGGAGGATGACGATAAGGACCCTAAGAAGGATCCTATCGACTATCCTGCTGGTGGAGGAGATAACGAAGATGATGAGATGGACATCGAGGAGGATGAGGACGATGATATGGACATCGAGGCCGATGAGGAGGATGAGGATGATGAGATGGATGTTGAGGTTGACGAAGAGGCGGAGGAGGAGCACCCAGCTCCTGCCTACCCTATAGTTGTTGCTTTACCAGCTACTGCCCCGTCTGCAGAGGAGACTGAGCCGTTTGAGACTGATGAGTCTGCGGCCATACCACCACCTCACCTTGCATATTGTATGACAGCTAGGATTACTATTCCAGAGCCAGTACCTGTACCAGCATGGTCTGATTCTGAGGTTTCCAGACTTCTTGCTATATCTTCCCCACCAGCATCACCACTATCTCCATGGTCTTCATCACCGCCCCAGATTCCTTTCCCACTGCCACCCCCAATACCATCTCCACCATTACCACTATCACCACCCTCACCTGTGTTATCAGCACCACCTCCAAGTCTTATTCGTTCATTGGGCTATCGAGCTGCCATGATTCGGATGAGAGTTAAGGCTGCAGCTACTTCCCATTCTCTACCATTACCACCACCCTTCATACTCTCCCCTACCAGACCAGATGCACCACCACCCATGCCTACATAAGCTCCTACTTCATTACCACCATTGTTACTACCCTCTGCCAGTCGTAGAGAGGATAGACCCGAGGTTAACCTACCACCTTGGAAGAGGTTTATTGTAGTTGCTTATTTTTGTTCAAAATTGCTTTTTAGGATAGATTATCATCTGCCTTAGCATATTTCTCTTTATGGTTTGCTTATTAGTGCTTTATTAGCTTAACAATTAGCCATTTTATCACTTAGTATAGTTTAGGCTTGTTCTGTCACTTTCTCTGCTTATTCGTGGTTTATAAAAAAAGTATTTTTGTAAAAAGTGCTTATTTTTTAGCCTTTTAAAAAGTTGTAAAAAATGGCATGTAAAAAAACATTTGGGAATTGGGGGAAGTTAAGGGTGAGCAGGACTCGAACCCGATACCTCTACCCCAATTTAACCAAACGTTTTATACACAACACACACTACCACTCGCCCTTGGGTCTTTTTCGGTTTAACTTTGCAAAATTAATCTTTTATAGTCATTTTAGCTCTTTTTGCTTATAAGCCGTTTTAAGCTTATTTCACAGCTTATTTGATAAGTTGTTTTCACCAGCTTATTTTTATTAGATTCTTCTTTGTTCAAGCTACTTTTGCTAAGTTTTTTAGATTTTTATTAATTAGTTTAGTATTTTTAAACATTTAATTTTATTAAAATCGTTTTTAATTCATAAAAAATTATAAAAAAGTCAAAAAAATATAATTCTTTTTTAGAATTTTTTCTTTTAAAATTTAGGATCTTAGTAAATTAGATTTGCTTTGTAGGGTTAAATTGCAAATTTAATTTTTTAAAGAACGGATGAATCCCCGTTCCTCTTTTAGTGTTTTTGAGCCCTAATCTCTTTCGTTTTTGGTCTAGTTTTCTTTGTTCTAGCATTTTAGTCAATTAAGACTTATAAAAATCAAAAAGATCATTTTAGGACTTAATTTTGATAATTTAGGGTTTCTAGGTTGCGTTTTAGGATTCTCGGTTTGCATTTTTAGTTAAAATTTATTTTCCCTTAATTGTTTTTAAGTGTTTGCCTTAAATTTCCCGTAGCTTTAGAAATCCAATCGTAATCTTGTTCCATTCAAGCATTGATTATCAAAACAACTCTCGACTTTCAATTGCATTCCTCGTTGGGGATAACGACCCGGGAATCATAATCCCGGTTTACTACATTGAGAGATTTTTTATTTTTATCCTTATTTATATATTTATAAGTATATATGTTATATTTATTTATATATATATTTAAAAAGGTATAATCAGAATCAATTAGTTTTTGGCGCCGCTGCCGGGGAGGATTGTGTACGATTGTTGAGCCGTTTGACAATTTGTGTTTGAAGAACCTTCCGTGTGAAGTTATTTTGTTTATTTTCATATAAAAAAATACAAAAATATTTTTCTTTTATTAGTATATATATAATATAAAAAAATCAAAAAAAATCATAAATTTTAAAAAATTGTCCATAAAAAAGAAATAAAATTCACCATCAATATAATACTTTCTGAGAGTTTATCATTATAAGTTCCCAGAACTAAAGATTAAATACTTACCTTTTGTGTCTCTCGCGGGTACGGTTCACTTTTGAAACTTAAACAAAACTCTAAGAGGGGTATAAGGGGGTAGTTCCCTGAGGAAACTACGACCCTAAAGGAGATAATGTTTTTATAGTCGTCGCGATTTCCTACTCCCCCGCTCATTTGTGCGTTTTTCTCTTTAAAGAGCTACCGAGAAGCGAGTTGATTATTAGGTTTAAGTGTCTTATCACATTGTCCGTTATTAAAATAAATTATGAATACATTGTTGAAAAACCAAAAAAAAAGGAAAAAAATATAAAAAAAATTAGCATAAATTTTCTTTTTACATTTTAGTGCATGCGCACTCGTTCTTAATCCCGTAATTCTAACCGTCAACAACAACAAGTCCCACCGACTTTTGTTGAACCATTTAAATCTTGTGGAACAATTGAAAATCAAAGCTTCTCCCGTAGTAGTTACGATGGCCGATAATCGTATTATGGCTCAATTGCTCGAAGCACCCACCGAGGGATACGAGGATGCCATCGTTGTTCCCGAGATCATCGCGGATAACTTTGAGCTTAAGCACGGTGAGCTTACCCTCGTTCAAAACAAATAATTTTTTGAACATGACAAAGAAGACCCTCATGCTCAAATTCGTTTTCAACAAGATCACCTCTACGTTGAAGTTCCTAAACGCCCCGAGTACGTCGGTTAAGCTTATGCTTTTCCCATTTTTCCCTAGAGGGTTGCGCACGCGGATTTGCTTGAAAAAGCTCTACCCCCTCGATCGATTCTTACATGGATTGATTCTTGTTTCGAATTCATCAAATGTACAAATTCTTCCCTCCTTCTAAACATCAAAAAAATAAAAAATTTTTTTCGGGAAAAAAAAAAATAATAAAAAAATGAAATCACAAGATTTCAACAACGATTTGATGAAACTTTCTACGAGGCATGGGACCGATTCAACGATCTTCTTCGGGCATGTCCACATCATGGATTTTCGGAGTTATATAAACTCGATACTTTCTATAATGCTTTGAACTCTAATGATCAAGATTAGTTGAATTCCGCTGCGGGTGGTAACTTTTTGGATAAAATGCCTCGTGATTGCCTAAGAATCATCGAGAGCAAATCTAAAGTTTGTAACTCACGTAACAAACTGGTTGTTGCCAAAGTGAGTACGAGCTCTTCTACCCCCGGTATTTCTCCCGATGTTTCCGAACTTAAAGATATGGTGAAAGCTTTACTTCTCGATAAGAAAAACCAATCCCAAACTCCCGGCTCCCGTTAAAAGCGGTAGAGGAAAGTTATGTTACTTGTGGTAGGTGTTATTCTTTTCGAAATTGGTCCCGCACCACACGATGGGAAACGTTTATCATGACTATATTCAAAGAGTATGTCTTCCCAAGTGCCAGTGGTTAACTACAACCAGATAGATACCAAGTTAATCGTGCCGTTGCAAAAGCAAATTTGACCTCCCGGTTTTCCTCCCGTTCAACAAAACCAAGGAAATAACCAAAACCGTTACAACCAAAATCGGGGGAATAATTACAACCAAGGGCTAATTTATTGACCCCCGATTAATCAACCCCCGGTTCACCAAGCTTCACCTTACCAAGCTCCGGCTCTGCAAACCCAGAGGTGTGTACGAAGGATGATTTTCAAAACTACAACAAAGCTAATGATGCGTGATGAGAAATATGCAAAATCAAAATCAAAACTTGACAAAATTCTACATGACACAATTTAACGGAAATGTTTCCAAGTTGGTGAAATCCAATAACCGGCTTTACTTAAGGGTTCGTGTACACTCCTTTGTTAATACCGATTACTGACCCGAAGGTAGTATTTGACAGGGTCTGATACACCGAAGCGGTGTTGCTTATCAAGGACCCACGATTCCTACTACTTTTTCTTCTCCTCCTAAAGTAGTGAAACGTGAAACCGAGGTGACAAAGGACACAGTGCCTCCTACTAATAACAGAAGTACCAAAGACGTCCAACCTCCGGTTGTCCAAGTTCAACCTCATGTACCCCTAAATTTAGCCCGTTGTTTCTCCCGTTAGTTGCTTCCGAAAGCCTAACCCAAAAACATTTAATTACATATTCGTCTAGACTTAATGGACCAAAATATCGCGAAAAAAAGCTGACAATCAAATTGACATATTTTACCAAATCTTTCAAGATTGCATTTCGAAATTAGCTTCGCGGTAAGCTTTATATCTCAGCCTAAATTTGCTTTACACTTAAGAGATTTGATTGGAAACAAAGAAAAATTAGTGAAATTGGCTAGAACTCCGTTTGAATGAGCATTGCTCTGGCGGTTTCTCCTCAAACAAGCTTACTCGAAAACTTAGAGATCCGGGATAATTTCTTTATACACATGTGATTTTCCCATATGGATGAATTGCTTAGCCTTGGCCGATCTAGGCTAGCATAATCCATGCCATTTTCGTTGTAGGAGAAAAAGCCTTCTCTTTCGGAGTCATCTCCTATTGTCATGACTCGTCTTGATCTTGCGGACCAGTAGATCTCCCTATTTTGCGATCGGTATCGCCGAAGATGTCAACGTAAAAGTAGGAAAGTTCCAATTCCTCGGACGACTTCTGTAGTCGTTAAGACTTTGATGTCGTATCCCCAGAGTCCCCATAATTCTTAGGAGATGACTTCTTAAAGAACAGACGTGCTTTGATTGCATGTGTACGAAGGTGAATTAACTATTTCGTGTTGGAAAGAAGGCCATAAACAATTCAATCTTGTAACAAACTTCGAGGATACTCTTTTAATTACAATGATAATTCGGTTAACGATCATTTACGTCATTTGAAAATGGATTGGTGAGGAGTTATCTCATGATGTTCTCAGATTTCTTCGATGTGATCGGCGTAGTGCAATCCCACTCCTTATTATGACCTGTCGTTTATAACCTCTTCTCCGGACTCTCCACTCCCTTTCTGGGGATGTGATTTTCTTCTCGAGGAAGTCGATGCTTTCCTCGCTCTTGAAGATGATCCAACTTCACCAGAAGTTGATGACTCTTATTATGACCCGGAGGGGGATATTCTTCTTCTTGAATCATTCTCAATGATGATCCATCATTACCCCCTCCCACTCAAGGAAACTATTTGCCTGAAATTCAAAAAGAACTTAAAGTTTGTGAAGCTAAAAATGATAAATCTTCAATTGATGAACCTCCCGAGGTCGAACTCAAGGACTTACCTCCTCATCTCGAATATGCATTTTTGGAAGGTGACAACAAGTTGCCCGTCATAATTGCTAAAGACTTGAGTGTCGAGGAAAAAGCGTCTCATAAAGTTTGAAGTCACTCGAGCGAGCCATACGCTTTAGAAACTCTCCGACATTAAGGGTATTAACCCGGAATTTTGTACTCATAAGATTCTAATGGAAGAGGACTACAAACCGGCGGTTCAACACCAAAGATGGGTGAATCCAAAGATTAACGATGTCATCAAAAAGGAGGTTGAAAAACTTCTTGACGTCGGATTAATTTACCCAATCTCGGATAGTCCTTGGGTAAGCCCTGTACATTGCGTACCAAAAAAAGTAGTTTTACTATTGTTGAAAATGATGAAAATGAGTTAATTCCTACTCGATTGGTTACAGGATGACGTGTATGCATTGACTATCTAAAGTTAAATGAAGCCACCCATAAAGACCACTTTCCACTACCGTTTATGGACCAAATGCTTGAGAGATTAGCGGGAAACATATACTATTGTTTTCTCGATGGTTTCTCAGGTTACTTTCAAATTCCCATCAACCTTCATGATCAAGAAAAGACAACATTCACGTGTCCTTACAGAACGTTCGCCTACCGTTGCATGCCTTTTAGCTTATGCAAAGCACCAGGCACGTTCCAAAGGTGTATGATGGCTATCTTTCATGATATGATCGAAAAAACGATGGAAGTCTTTATGGACGACTTCTCGGTCTTTGGGAATTCATTCGGAAATTGCCTCTCTCGTGTAGACAAGATGCTTCAAAGGTGTGAAGACACCAATCTTTGTCTAAATTAGGAAAAGAGTCATTTTATGGTTAAGGAAGGCATTGTCCTTGGCCATAAGATTTCCAAAAATGGGATTGAGGTTGATAAAGCCAAAGTCGATGTGATTGCTAAGTTACCTCATCCCACCACCGTTAAGGGTGTTTGGAGTTTTCTCGGTCATGCCGGTTTCTACCGACAGTTGTTAAGGATTTTTTCAAAATCTCCTCCGCCAATGGACTCATCTTTTTGAGAAGAATACTCTGTTCATCTTCTCCAATAAATGTATTTAAGCTTTTAAAACGTTAAAGAAGAAACTTACCGAAGCTCGAATCTTGATTGCCCCCGACTGAGAGCTACCCTTTGAGCTTATGTGCGATGCAAGCGACTTTGCCATAGGTGCAGTCTTGGGGAAACATCATGAAAAACACTTTAGGCCTATACATTATGCTAGCAAAATAATGAACGAGGCAGAATCACATTACACCACGATGGAGAAAGAAATGTTAGCCGTGGTGTATGCCTTCGAAAAATTCCGGTCTTACCTCATCTTGAACAAAAGCATAGTGTATACGAATCACTCTGCCCTCAAATATCTATTTGCTAAAAAAGATTCTAAGGCGAGATTGCTCCGGTGAGTTCTCCTCCTTTAAGAGTTCAAATTCAAAGTAATTGACACAAAAGGAGCCGAGAATCTCGCGGCCAATCATCTTTTCCAATTTGAAAATCCTTATGAAAATGTGCTCGACCTAAAGGAGATAAATGAAACGTTTCCTCTCGAGACCTTTAATATGGTGACTTTTTGTGGTGACTCTAGTTACTCGAGGTTTGCGAATTTTGCAAAATTACCACGGGGGAATTATCATTGTTAAAGGGATGTTCGTACCTAAACAACAAGAATAAGTTTTTCAAGGAATGTGTTATCACTACTTTTGGGAAAAAACGGGGGGGGACGACTCCTATTTGTTCAAAATATGCGTGGATCAAGTGATCCGGCGGTGTGTTGCGGGCCAAGAAGCTTTTGATATCCTCATAGCTTGCCATAGTGGACCCACCAGGGGACATTACGGTGCCAACTACATCGCCAAAAAAGTTTTTGACTTAGGATTTTATTGGCCAACTATTTACTGAGATGCCCATGACTTGGTCACCCGATGTGACACTTGTCAGCTTCAAGGAAAAATTTCGCAACATGATGAAATGCCTCAAAATTCCATCCAAGTTTGCGAAATCTTTGACGTGTGGGGCATCGATTTCATGGGGCCGTTGCCGTCTTCACGAGGGAACAAATATATACTGGTGGCGGTCGACTACTTGTCAAAATGGGTTGAAGCGAAAGCGCTCCCTACCAACGACGCTCGAGTTGTTTGAAAATTTCTTAAACCTCTCTTCGCCTGATTCGGTGCCCCTCGTGCTATCATAAGTGATCGCGAAACCCATTTTTGCAATGACCAGTTTGCAAAGGTCATGCTTAAATACCCGAGTTACTCAAGTCTCCTCCACCGGCGTAATTCACCCACAACATACTATGTGGGCAAGTTGAGCGCGGTATCAATCGTGGCCTTTGAAAGAATTCTTGACAAGGACCGTAGGCGTGAACCGTGCCTCTATGGTCGGATTAAACTTGATGATGCACTTGGGCCTTTCCGTACGCTTACTAAACACCATTCTGGGTATATCCATTACAAGTCGAGTACGGGAAGGCTGTCATCTATCGAGCGAGCTCGAGCACGAAAGCCTATTGGGCCTTGGAAAGCATGTAAACTTTGACTTTGAGACGCGTGGTGATCACCGTTAAAGTTCAACTCAATGAATCTTAATGGTACTTCAAAGATCATGCCTTTAAGAACTTTTTGATCTATAAAGAGAAAACAAAGAGGATCCATGACTCAAAGATCAAAAACCGCGTTTTCAACGTCGGTGATCAAGTCCTCCTCTTTAACTCTAGATTGAAGATGTTCTCGGGCAAGTTAAAATCCCGTTGGTCCGGACCGTTCACCATTGCCCATGTCTTTCCATATGGCACCGTTGAGTTATCTCAAAACTCCAGGCCAAACTTCAAGGTGAACGGTCATAGAATTAAGCACTACTTTGGAGGGGACGTACACTAATGGTTTTGTACGATCTCCTAACTATCCCCAAGGACAAGTCTCACGTGACCCAAAACAAAAAAAGCGCTTAGTGGGTGAAACCCCTGTTATCCGTAGTTATATTATGTAGTAATGAATAAGTGTTTTTTGTTGTGAGAAGGTGTGCCTCTTTCCATTCTCGTTTGCTTGTGTTTTTGTGGTTTATTGTCCAGGATTGTCCCAGATTTTTGAAGCCTCTCGTGCTCGTGGTTTTGTCCTTCGATCACTCGAGCTTCAAATCCTCAGCTTCATTTGGGAAATCCAATATCCTAATCTAATCGACTAACGTTTATCTTTAAGCATACTTAATAAACGGCTTAGGATTTACGTAGAGACCCTTCTTAAAACATTGAGGACAATGTTTAAATCTAGTATGGGGGGATCTATCGATTTGATTATGCCTGCAGTCGTTGTTTTCACGTAATCCCGTTTTTACCACCAAAATTTCAAAATTCAAAAATAACATAATGTCAAAAATAAAAAATAGTGTTTTGTCCACAATTTTGTACTTTCAGGCTGGGTAGAATTAGAATAAGAATAAATTTTGACTCGATCGAGCGTGTTGAGCTCTAGCTTGTTCCTTAACTTTTAGACTAAGCGTTCGCAGAAATTCGCGAAGAACGAAAAATGATAGAGTTAATTATGAGTTGGATGCTAAACAAGGATTATTTGGAAATCTTAAGAGCTCATGTGTGTAATTTGTAGCTTTTTCTCCCATAAGCTCCTAACCGGACTAATAATACGTGCTATTTTTGGAGATTAAACTTAAATCAACAATTTTTATGTAGTTGATAGCAAAAATTTTAGTCTTAGTTCAAATTTATACCTAAATTTTTCAAAAAGAAGTCTTTTATATATCGTAAAATAAAGTCAAATTTTTTTTATGAAAAATGAAAAAATATAATAAATATAAACTGTGGGCTGATAAAAGTTTGCTGCATCTTGCCGGCTCACAACCGATGTTACAGCCTTCTAAAGAAAGCCCATAGTAAGAATAAAAATCCGAGACTGATAAAAGTTTGCTGCATCTTGCCGGCTCACAACCGATGTTGCAGCCTTCTAAAAGGTCGAGGGTTACAATTGCATCAATGTTATGTTTAATATTAAGTATGAATTAATAAATGTAAGATCTCTTTTTGTTAAATTTAAATATGCTTTTGAACTTTGACTATTTCATTTTAAGTTTTTCTAATAAGCTATGTATATACGGGAAACCTAAGAGTTTTTGAAACCAAAGGTCTGTGAGTCCCGATACTAGTCTCTGTGGGGTGTCAAAAGCCTGGTCACTTAGCCGCAAGGTTGGGATGTGCCGAGACGAAAGTCGCTACATGGGATGATCTCGCCTTCAAACTCATTATTCTCGGGTGGAACGTGAAACATAGAATTTTGCAAAACGTTGATCCATGGTTGAAATTCAAAATGGCACAGTCACCTAATATATAATAATTGTCGGGAGTGAAAAGTTCACAAGTTGCAAATATGAGTAGTGTTAGCATCTTAACTGATATTTAACGGTGATTTCGTTTTAAGCTTGGTTTGGAGCGAGTGAAAAGTCGGGGACGATGAATTTATCCTTTTTGGGGCATTTTCGGATCGAAATGCATCTTGTTCTATGATCCCTAACGGTTATGAAAATAACGAAAGTCAAATATGTTAGTTAGTTGCTAAAAAAAATGAGAAAAAGGAAAAATACAAAAATATGTGTAAGAATAAGTGTATACATTTAAAA
Organism: Tanacetum coccineum; assembly: GCA_026074375.1. NCBI lineage: Eukaryota > Viridiplantae > Streptophyta > Magnoliopsida > Asterales > Asteraceae > Tanacetum > Tanacetum coccineum. Next base: position 12,687 of record BQNB010090602.1, on the reverse strand, counting down.
ATGGTAAAAATGGGGCTTTTCGAAGCTATTGATTCTTTAATTTCCCTCGATGAACACTTAGCTACTTTTCGAGGTAATTAGTCGAGGGGGATCGAGATTCTTAGTTTTCTAAGTGCTTACTTATAGCATTGCGTGAGGACACGACAATATCTTAGTATGGGGGATTTTGGTATGTGTTTAATTACACATACCTTTGACCACTAAAAATGGACTTAAATGACCAAAAACGTACCAAAAATACATTGTATTTGTATGTTTTGCATTTGTATTGTGCAGGTAACGGATATCCAAGAAAAGGACAAAATCAAAGCCAAAACGAAAAAACCGAGCACTCCTATGGAGAACGGAAAAGACCGGTGTGAAGTCAAAAGGACCAAGCAAAGTCAAATTCAAAGTCAACCACCGGAAGGGGGCATGGAAAAAGTCATCAAAAACGACTTGGGTCTACCACATTATATCTTTATAAGCTTTAAACCTTAATAACCCCCTAATAAAAAGCCAACTTTTTAATTATAAACACCGGGGGTGGTAAAAAAAACCCAAACAGGCCCAATTAATCCCACCCCACTTAAACTCCTGTTAAAACCTTCCCCTTATAACCTTACCCCGTTAGTCCTTTAAGGACTAACGGTGCAAACCCAACCCAAACTTCAAGGACCAAGGTTGCATACCTTAAGGACGATGGATGCAATGCACTTATACACCTTGAGGGGCTTGTTTTGCCCATTTTCCAAACCTTCAAAAGGGGTGCGAACAACTGTACATCTCTTTTGGTTGCCCTGTCTCCACTACCCGCCAAAATAACAGACCAACACTGTTCCCCTTTCTTCTCCCCCTTGTCGACCAACCTTATCCCTCCTCTTATTTCCACCTTAGCAATCCCTTGCATCCTCATTCGTCCAAGGTAGAAGACAAAGATTTGATGGATAAAATTAAATAGCTTGGGGAGCACTCAATTTGGACAGCCAAGATGAGAATTAGAAGATCCTCACACAAGAAGCACACTTCAGTTCTCCTCACAAAATAAACACACATCCTAGAACCTTCATTAGCTTAGTATAAATAGGTCCTTTTGAAGCCATATATTGGACACCTATAGTTTTTAATTTTCGGCTTGTTTAGTTCTATTTTAGCTTATTTTACTTTTTCCTTGTAATGTTTTTAAAGAGTTTAATGAAATTTTAAGTTTGGTGTTAAAATCTGTGTCAAGTTTTTAAGTTCTTATTATGTTTCAAATTTACTATAAGCTTTTATATTAAGCTTTGTAAGTTGTTTTGTACTTAAGCAATGAAACACTTTTTAGTTTCTTGTTGCTTTATAACGTTGTTCATAAAAACTCAACTCAATAAAAGCTCTTTGGATGATAAGCCTTAAATGGATTGGGCTTATATTGCTTTTACTAGCTTGTTTTATACAAGTTAGAGCTTGTAGAATAGCTCTAAGAGCACTTGTTTGCCCTGTTTAAGCAAGGGCCTTTGTAAGTTTCTATTTTTCCATTTTTAGCTTATTTACTATTCAACTGCTTATTTATGCTTATTATCTGCTTATATTTGCTTATTTATGTTTGCTTATGATGTTTAGTGCTTATGCTAGTTTTATAGTTTAGAAATTATTTGTTTTAAGTTTTCTTAAATCTGTCTTAAAGTAGCTTAAAAATTTGCATAATCTGTTTTAGCCTATTTGAGTGCTTATTTGTTATTGAGATATGCTTAATATTGATAATATAGCTTATTTGGTCTTGGTAATTTGTGGCTTAAATCATTCTAAATCAAGTTTTAAAAAGGATTAATAAACTTAAAGGGGTGTTTGGTTTAACTGATTTTGAAGGCCAAAATGGGTCAAAAAGAGATATGTCTTTTGGGTTAGTTTAGTATAGCTTAGATTAATCCTAAGATTCAGTTTGTTTAAGTTTTTAAGTAGTAAATCTCATTTTTAAGGTCTTAAGAGTTTGTTGTTTGAAACTGTTAGCTTATAGCTCATTGCATTTGCTTATTTGATTGTGATTTTGCTTATTGTTGATTTGTGATATTTTTGTGTTTATGCCTGTCTTAAAACAGGTTAGAAACAAAGGCACATAGGCCTGCATTTGTTGTTTGTATTTCGCCAAGTCTGTCAAAAAAGTGCTAAGTGTTTAACAATTTGAGAAATTTCTTTTTCAAATCCTTATTGTGGCTTATCCTGAACTTCAAACTCTCTTTTTATTGTTGATATAAGCCCTTTGAGGTCAAATCTCAATCTGTTTGTAGGTTATAAGTTCATAAGGTTCTGTTTAGGTGCTTATTTTTAAGCTCAAAATTAGTGTTTTGTTAAGATTGCAAAAGTTTGCAAAAATTTGTCTAAGTGTTGAATCAGTGTGAGATAGCTTTTTCATAAAGCTTTTTAAGTGCTTATTTGAATTTCAAAATGCTTTTTCTTTGTTTCTTATTGTAGCTTTTTGGCCATTCTTTTTAGTGGTATAAGCCACTAAGCCACTAAGGAATCTGTTTCTAGGCTTAAATTAAGTTAGAAAGTCCTTTTGGCCTTTTTGCTTATAAGTTTTGGCCAAAAAGCTAATTTGCTTGGTTAGGCTTATTAGCTTATTGCATTTGCTTATTCTAGGTTTAGTTTAGCTTATTAGGTTAGTTTAAGCCCAATTTAGCTTATTTCTTTCAGTTTAGAGCTTATTTAAGCTTATTTGCCTTGAAGCTTAAAATCCTTAAGTTTTATAGCTTTTTGATTAAAATGTCATTATAGCTTATTGTAGTTGCTTATTTTTGTTCCTAAGTGCTTTTTAGATATGCCATTTTATCTGTCTTAGTTTATTTTAAGTTTTCATTAGCTTATTAGTGCTTAATTTGCCAAACAGTTAGCATATTATGGCTTAGTAGTGTTTAGCTTATTCTGTCACTTTTAACAGCTTATTTCGTACTTATTTTTGGTTTATAAAAAAAGTTGATTTGTAAAAGTTGCTTATTTTCAAGCTCTCTAAAAAGTTGTAAAAAAAATGGCATGTAAAAAACATTTGGAAATTGGGGGAAGTCAAAGGTGAGCAGGACTCGAACCCGAGACCTCACCCCTATTCGACCAAACGTTTTATACACACACGCACTACCAACTCGCCCTTGGGTCTTTTTCAGTTTATGTTTGCAAAATCTATTACTTATACACATTTTGAGCTCTTTTGTATAATAAGCTGTTTTAGCTTATTTCACAGCTTATTCGATAAGCTGTTTTCACCATTTCATTTTTCTTAAATTCCTCACTGTTCAAGCTACTTTTCATGATTTTTCCAGTTTTTTTATAAATTGTTTAGTATTTTTAAACATTTAATTTCATTAAAATCGTTTTTAATTCATAAAAAAATTTAAAAAAGTAAAAAAAAATTTCTTTTTTAGAAAATTTTCTTTTAACATTTAGAACCTAGGAAAATTAGATTTACTTTCGTAGGGTTAAAATTACAATATTTGGATTTTTAAAGAACGAGATTGAATCCCGTTCATGTTTTTAGTATTTTTAAGCTTAAATCTTTTCCGTTTTTGGTCTAGTTTTCTTTGTTCTAGCTTTTTAGTCAATTAAGACTTATAAAATGTTTGATAGCCGGGTCTTGTTTCTCTTTGGGGGCACCGGGCATAGGCATGCGGTAGTAGTATGGGCTTAGGATTTTTTAATTGGTGTTGCCGGGTCGGTTTTTGGGTAGGTTCGGCGGGCGGTTTCTTGGTCCTTGGGCGAGTCACCTTCTTAGTTTTTGGTCTATTTTTCTTTGTCCTAGAATTTTTGTTATTTAGACTCTTTAGAAAAACCAAAAATAAAGATCTTGTAGACTAAATTTGTGGATAATTTAGGGTTTTTTTTTTTAAGGTCCCGTTTAGGATTCCATTTTGCTTTTTTTACGTTAAAATTAGTTTTGTTTAATTGTTTTTTAAGTGGTTTGCTTTAATTTTCCAGTAGTTTTTAGAAAGTCCAAATCATAATCTTGTTCCTTGCAAAGCATCGATTATAAAAACGACTCTCGACTAAAGCTTTCTAAAATGTTTGCCAGAGACGTGATGTAAACCGTGCATCACGATCCGAAATAATCGACACATGCACTCTATGACACGCGACAATTTCATCAGTGTACAACCTCACCAATTTCTCCGTACTATAATCTTCATGTATTGCCAGAAAATGTGCTGATTTGGTCAATCTATCAACTACAACCCATATTGCATCGTTCCCATTCCTTGTTCTATGTAATTTAGTAATGAAGTCCATGGTGATGTTTTACCACTTCCATTCAGGTATCTCTGGTTGTTGTAATAAGCCTGAAGGCTTTAATGCTCAGCCTTCACCTTTGCACAAGTTAAACATTCGCTAACATAGGTAGCAATATCCCTCTTCATTCCCGACCACCAGTACATATCTCTAAGGTCATAGTACATCTTATCCGCTCCAGGATGTACGGAATACCTGGACTTATGAGCCTCATCCATAATTACTATTCTCACACCTCCTACTAATGGAACCCATATTCGATCCATGAAGTATAAACTCTCGTCTCCTTTCCTCTCCATTTGCTGATCTAAACCATGTAACCTTTCATCCATTACATATTCCTGATCAAACGCCTCACCCTGAGTTGTCAATATCATTCCTTTTACTCCAGACTGAATAGTCATTGCCATCGCCCGCACCTGCTTAGGTTTCACCCTTTCCTTCCTAGTTAGTGCATCCACCACCACATTCGCTTTACACGGGTGATATCAAATTTCACACTCATAATCACTAAATAACTCGATCCATCTCCTTTGAAGCATATTTAGCTCCTTTTGGTCAATATATTTTGGAGACTCTTGTAATCCGTGTAAATAACACTTTTCGTACCATATAAATAATGTCTCCAATTTTTTAAAGCAAACACCACTGCCCCTAACTCAAGATCATGTGTAGTATAATTCTTCTCGTGAATCTTTAACTGTCTTGATGCATAAGCAATCACCTTATTTCTCTGCATAAGCACACAACCCAACCCCTGATTCGAATCATCACAATAGACTACAAAATCTTCATCTCCATCGGGAAGTAACAATATCGGTGCTTCACATAAATTATTTTTCAAAGTCTGGAAAGCCTCTTCTTGTTCCACACCCCACACATACTTTTGGTTCTTCTGAGTCAACGAGGTAAGAGGTTTAGCAATCTTAGAGAAATTTGCGATGAAACGACGGTAGTAACCCGCCAACCCCAAAAATGATCGAATCTCAGACGGTTTCGTAGGAGCTTTCTAATTCTTTACTGCTTCTATCTTACCTGGGTCCACATGTATACCACCCTGATTAACCACGTGACCAAGGAAATGCACTTCTTCTAACCAGAACTTACACTTGGAGAATTTGGCATACAACTTCTCATTCCTCAACAATTCTAAAACCAACCTCAAATGCACCTCAGGCTCCTCCTTCAACTTCGAGTAAATCAAAATGTCATCTATCAAAACAATGACAAACTTATCTAAATACGGGTTGCAGACTCAATTCATCAGATCCATAAAGACTGCTGGGGCATTGGTTAGTCCGAAAGGCTTAACGGTAAACTCAAATTGTCCATACCTTGTTCTAAATGCGGTTTTTGGAATATCGTCCTCATGTACTCGGAGCTGATGATAACCTGATCGAAGATCTATCTTGGAAAAGTAACGCGAACCTTGTAGTTGATCAAATAAGTCGTCATGTCTAGGGAGAGGATATCGATTCTTAACAGTCAACTTGTTTAATTCCCTATAGTAAATATAAATACGAAAAGAGCCATCCTTCTTCTTAACAAACAACACAGGTGCTCCCCACGGAGAATGACTAGGTCGAATAAAACCCTTATCTTGCAACTCTTAAAGTTGCCAGACAATTCTTGCATTTCCGAAGGTGCTAAACGGTAAGGGGACTTTGCAACAGGCGTTGCTCCAGGAATTAAGTCTATATGAAACTCAACTTGTCTCTGCGGCGGAAGTCCTAAAAAATCCTCCGAAAACACATCAACAAAATCCCGCACCACAGAAATATCAACCATCTTTGGTTTATCTACTTTCACGTTCATTAATGTTTTACCTACTCCTAACGCACGCTCTCCTTGTACCCTAAGTACCTCACCACCAATCAATGGTATTTCAACCACCTTTTCATGACATACTATCACGGCCTTATTTTGAGACAACCAATCCATCCTTACAATCACATCAAAACTTCCATGACCTAACGGTATCAAATCTATAGTGAACAAGGAATTTCCTATTTCTAGTTTGCAACCACGGATAATCCTATTAACTTCTACCTTTTTACCATCTGCTATTTCTATCGCATAACTAGGATTCCCAATACTAGGTTTCACATTTAGCAGAGACACAAATTCAATAGATATGAAACTAAAATCAGCTCTAGAATCAAAAAGTACAGTAGAAAATAATCATTCAAAGAAAAAGTACCCGTCACCACTTTAGGATCCCGCGAAGCCTCAGCCGCATTCACATTCACATTGTAAGCTCAATGTTTTTATAAAAATCAATTTAAAATAAAGAAGTTACCTTAAGTATAAAACTCATTTTAAAGAAATAAATAAAATTGTCTTAAATGTAATCTTTATAAAATTCATTCTGGTTGTCATAAAAATCTAGAGATGGTTATCTAATGGTGTATCGTACCTTACCACTATGAATCACTTTAAACCTGCTTTTTATAATAAAATAAAATTTATTTAACCACTCAACAATTTTCATATCCTATTTGCATAGGTCATTTAAACATATTCTATTTACAAAGATCATTTTAAACACAGTTTTTCCCAAACACTAACACAATACTTCAAAACGGCTTTTATAATTAGACATCAATTATAAAATATGTTACTCAAACAAAGGACACCATAATACCAAAAGGGATCGTAAAACACCGTACAGACCCTAACACAATTCTATTGTTTGATAACGAAAGAAAATACCAGGAACCATATACTCAAAATAAAATCAAACAAACTCGTACAAGAAAACTCATGCAAGACGTTACGTACCCAAAAGAAAACGTAAGGTCTTATCCAAAATAACGATCAACAGAGCAAACCTAAAAGCATCGATACTAACACGTCGCCAACGGGTTACGAAAACCAAGGGATATACAAAGAAAGGAGTAATGATCTACACTAATATGTTAGGAACAATTAGTGCTAAAAAACGTTTGATACTCATACGAGAAATCAATGCAACGAAAGAACTAACGAAACGCGCCTATATCCGAAAGAGCAGATCCGAACAAACAATCGAGCAACGAGCAACCACAATAATAATAATAATACTAGGTATCCGCAAATACTAGATAGAAGAGAAACTTACTATCTATACAACTCAACTCAACATATCCTCCAATTAGGGTGAGAGAAAAATTCTCTACCCATACCACCATCTTTATCATGAATACACATATCAAAAAGGAAAACATATTACACTACCACCTTACAACCAAACACAAATAAATGCAATCATGGTCACAAGTCTACGTGTGTGATGCCTTTATAATTATGTTGGCCACCATAATTATAAGTGCCTCCTTTCACACGTGTACTTACTTCCAAGATTACCCATTTCAATCATAATTCACATATGAGCACATATACCACATTGCACATCTTAAACCACTCCAACTTAACACATAAAGGATGCTCCATCAATTAACTACTTACTTATATCAAAATAAAATCGAAACGACATAAAGGAACGAAAATCTCGCAACAACTCCCAAAATACGAAATATCTGAAAGAAATAATCAATAACAACATGACGAGGTAAAGGACGGGATAAACTTATGCTGGGCCTCGCTTGGGTTTGACTTTGCCTCCGCAAGAATCACCCGACTCCGCGGGTCCAGCCCTACTACGCGCATCTGACAAACGATCAACTATCCTATCTCCTTCGGTTCCACAAGAGGCTCCTCTTATGGATCCTTATAATGCTTAAGTCCAGTTGGGAAAACGGTTCCCCAACGAGACTTCTTACGGGTGGGGGAAAAACATAGCTAAAATACTAAGAAAGTAATACATATCATACCAGATAAGGGTAGGCAAAATAACTCAATGACAACTTAGCAAAATACAAGATATATAAGCTATGCAAAAATAGAGGGGAAGCATAGCAGTTATAACATTAAACACTTAAGCCCTAAATGCATCTACATGAAGGACCCCTAGGTTATAGTCTAGGCTCAACCACCTACTTCTCTATAACCAAAGGCTCTGATACCAATCTGTCACACCCCGCCTAGGCGGAAACACGAGGCGTAACATCATGGATATCATCACAACACAATGGTGTCTACTATAGAGAAATCTAAATAAAGGAGATGATCAAATGGACACTATGTGTCATGACAATACCCAACACAAGATAAAGGAGTCTTGCATTACTAAAGTAATGTCGTACACGAAACAACATAATCCAAATACTAACAATCTCCAACAAACAAGTATCAAGCAAAACAAATGTCATAAATGAAAAGACTAGAAAAGACAACTCCACAAGCAATGCCTAGGGTCTCTCTAGCCACTCTTCCTAACATCCTTCTTATCATCACGATACTCACCTGAAAATGATGCTTAAAAACGTCAACATAAAGTTGGTGAGAGTCATAGGTTTAAGACACGAAAATCAAATCCAATTGTAAATTACTGTGATAATAAAGAAAACATTGCAGGACAATAAATGAACTACCATACAGGCTAACATGCAAATCCAATCAATCACACAAATAACCGGCAAACGACTACAAGACGTCTCATATCGCACCAATGTCCCTGTGGTTACCCCCTTAGCCCAGGCCATGGATACTCTCAAAGTAACCTTCCTGCCCGCTAGGCCACAGTACCATCCACTAAACAGGCCATGGATACCCGCAGGTGATCCCCCCTGACTTAGTTCACAATTCTCAATATCACATCACAAAACATGTAGCACACAACATACAATAGTCACGTATAGTCCATGCATCTTTGACAACACATTATCACAGTAATCAAAACATTTCCAAACACTTTGCATCATTTCCACCCTAATAAATCATAAGAAAAAGAGGGGCTATGAAACTCACCTAAAGCACAAGCAGCTTCCAAACAATATCCACACAAGCTACACAATACAAACACAAATGTGTTACACGCGACCAAGCTAAAAGCTCATGTCCATGTAACACTCATATGATGGATGTCTAAGGGTTTAATTAACCATCATGGGTCACCCCGACACCATGCCCAACCTTAACCACTTCATTAACTCTTTCCACTAGTTACTTATAATTAACTCAGAATTGCAGAATTTTATCATGACTTTACGTACCCAAAACCCTTACTTAATGACCCTCATAATTCATACCAAAAATCACAAATGTTCATTTATGAGTATTTTAACCACCTTATGATTCCCAAGTATTAATTATATGTGTGACTACCTCAAATAAAATCAAACTTCAAAACTATCCTAATTCGGATCTGATTGCACTCTAAAAAGTATGACTCTAATTACCCTACTTAGGCATACAATCAGAAGCTAATTTTCACATGATTATCCATATACGTATGGAACTTAACTACTGTAGAAGGGCTAATCCTAATTCCATTTTTAAGTATAGGTTTATCCTCACAAACATGACCTAAATCTGCCCGTATTTACTGATCTGACAACTTTTAGTGCAACCAATATTTGAATGACTTCTCGGCCTTAAAAACTTTCGAGGCTGGGTTTTCTGGAAAGTGGACTCTTTTGGATTATTCATAAGCTTAAGAAACATCTCAATACACGTTTTTATCATCTAGATAACAGTCGTTGAACACGACTCAAAATTCTGCTCAACCCTAAATCCAGTTTTAATGCAAATCTAACCAAACCACAAGCATGCATACACATCTAATTCAATCCTAAGCATACTACAATCATAATATATCATAAACATTCTGTATTTTAAATCTAATATCATTAATTTACAGATCTTATAAAACCCTAATCCATCATATATTAATTGTTACATGAAAACATTAATTAACTAAGATTAAACATACTTACCTTTGTTCCTTAACACCTAAAACACCAACACTTGATGATCTTTAGGAACCTTAGCACCAAAGCCGAATCCTCCTAGGCGGTTTGGGGAGGAAGAACAACGTAATGGCACAAGAGGGGAGAGGAAAAATAATGACTAGGTTTTATTTATTTTTACATAATATACAAAACCTAATCACATTAGAAGTTGTATTAACCTAGAACTACATCTTTTTTTGTGTCATCCAACCCAAACCGACTGACCCCACCTTTATTTTACATAATTTTTTTTTATTATTTTATTTATTAGCTAAATTACTATATTACCTTAAGTTTTTACAAAAACCTAAGCTAATTTGATTAAACCTTTTTACATAAACGCAATAAACTAGACTTTCTAAAAATAACCTTTCATTTCTAAATTCACTTTCTTCATTACTGGAGAAGGTGTACTACTAACCTCCATATTCAACAACCAACATTATTCCTTTCCAATATCACACACTTCCTATAAATGCTTAATCCTTAGAACGTAAGTATTTGACGTATTGCAATGCATGCAACAAGCGTCTTTCATTTCCATTATCACCACACGTGAACAAATGGAATACTTAACTCCAAACTCATATGCACACAAAATAAGATAATCATTTACTTCTAAAATGATATCATGCACATATATAATCACCCAACACACATAAAAACACATAGCACGCAAGAACACATACGAAAAAAAGAAACCCTTAGTCATATCTAAAGGTATAAACTAACATGCTCAAACCATGGTTGTCACATATTGGCTGTGGGTCAGACATCTGTGCCATTCGTACATCGTACGTCAGTCGTCTATGTACTAGCTCCGATGGATACAATGCCCTACCTCTTGCATAGGCATTGCTCTTTTCCTCCTGAGGGGTCTTGCTGCTCCTTACCTCCTGAGGAGACTTGCTGCTCCTTACCTCTTGAGGAGACTTGCTGCTCCTTACCTCCTGAGGAGACTTGCTGCTCCTTACCTTCTAAGGAGACTTGCTGCTCCTCACCTCCTGAGGAGACTTGTTGCTCCTTACCTCCTAAGGAGACTTGCTGCTCCTTACCTCTTGAGGAGACATGTTGCTCCTTACCTCCTAAGGAGACTGACTGCTCCTTACCTCCTGAGAAGACTTGTTGCTCCTTACCTCCTGAGGAGACATTACTCCTTAGTTATTGCCTCTGGATCTGAGGTGGCCTTCGTTACCCCAGCTATTTCAGCGAACCGTTCCAACATAGAGTGATTTTGTCTTAGGAATATTAGGAGTTAATAGTGATTGTGTTAGGATCATTTAAGCTCAGTTTGTTTAGAACTTATATCTAGGATTAAATAACAAAGATAACATATACGCAGCAGATATAAATAAGAACATCAATGTTATTGAACAAAGTTTTATTACCATACGTTTCCACCAAGCCTCAAATCTATATGATCAGTATAGATCGTGTTACCACCTGTAACAGGGATCAAGTTACCTTGACCTTGAGGCTAAACCACACAACAAATAGATGTCTACATCTCACCTATACACACACGTTTTCTTTCTGTGTACACTAAATAACACGCCTGTATCTCTTTATATACTAGAGATATTAAGTTTTACAAATGATAAGAACAAATAAAATCTTTTAAACATTTAAGTTTATCTTCTGAATCTTTATCTTCATTAAGGTGATCTTTTAGAATCTTTAAAATCTTCCATCTTTTGAAGAATTCCAGCTTTGCGTTTAAGTCCTTTTATTTCATTACTTGTTTCTTTTGTATCATCAAATCTAGAATTCCCAACAGATTGTCTCCCCTAAAGTATCCGGAGGAGACCATACCTCATCATGTCCCCCTAGTCTAGTATCAACGTATTGTTAAGTAGTTGGTACTAGACTTAAAAAAGAGAACTTGTCTAATCGTCCGAGCTACTCTGCTAGAGGTCATAAAAAAATTACCGTGCAAAAATTTAGTAAAAAATGTTTCGTTGTCTCGGTGCGCTACTATGTCGCTTTACCGGCCATATGTGTCTGATGGCCTGTCCAAATCAACTAGCCCATATGTCTCGGGCTTCTTAGGCCCATCATCACTTAAGGCTCATAACCCTTGAGTTACCCCTAAGGCTTATAAATACAAGCTTTACTTTTCATTTTTACCTCATCACCACTTTGCATTTTCTTAAATTTACTCCATCATATGGCCTCCTTTAAGTGTTTCATTTTTAGCTCTAAGTGACTCGATCGGAGACGAGTTGCGTCCGGAGCTCAGTCTCGTCCGGAGATGTGTTTCGGTTGGAAGTGTTTGGGTTTCGTCCGGAGGTTGCTTAATCGGAGGGTCATTTGGTTCAGAGGTTTGGTAGGGTCTCAATTGGAGGTTGCTTAATCGGAGGGTTGTTTGGTTCGGGCGTTCGGTAGGGTATCGATTCGAGGTTGCTTAATCGGAGGGCTGTTTGGTTCGGAGGTTCGGTAGGGTCTCGATTGGAGGTTGCTTAATCGGAGGGTTGTTTAGGTCTCGTTCGGAGGTTGCTTAATCGGAGGGTCATTTGGGATTCGATCGGAGATAGATTGAACCTCGTTCGGAGATGCTTTAGGTCTCATCTGGAGCTTGCTTGGGTTTCATCCGGAGGTAAATTGGACCTCGTCCGGAGGCGTT
>BQNB010090601.1:0-27102 GCA_026074375.1 Tanacetum coccineum | reverse complement strand
AACTCTACATTCTGATTTGACTTGTTTTCATGGATCCATATCTCCTAATCCATAAAGGATATTAATATGAGGTGTTCACCCCTAGAAAGGTCCTTGAGTCTAGTTTCCAGAATTTTTGGCCAATCAATCATACCATTTACCAATCTACGGGAATTGGATTTTAACTAACCGTAACCCAAAACAGTAAGTTGACTGAATTTCTAACGTTTATGGTTTCGGCCATAAACCCTATTCTATAATAGCTTTTACATTTAATCCAAAGAGAGGTGAAATAATATTATATATAGTGACTAACCATGTTTTAAAACCTAAGTTTACAGTACAATAACCTGGAGCAAAACACGTTTCCTAACAGCAGCTCCAGATTTGACCTTCTTCCGTAAAAAGGCCATATCTCCCTCATCCGGAATCAATACAAAAGCGTCAAATTCTACACATGTACCTAATACCTATATCTATCTACCCATGTATTTTTTTAAGGACCCTAAGCCAATTGTTTTGAGAAAACACCATGTTTTTCTACTAACCCGGAATAGTCCGCTATTTACACTTCCAATTCAATCCAAAACACTTTCAAATCCTCAATTAATCCATCGCAAGGCTAAAATACATCAATGTAACATAACTACTAATCCATATCATCCTTGTTCAAGATTAATCCAAGATCAATTATAAAAAGTACATGCATGATCATAAAAATCAAAATCAAGAACATGCACTTTCATAAAAACTTAATCAATAAATTAGGGTTTTTGGAGATAACTTACAACTCAAATAAATTGAGGTAAAAGATCAAACACAAACCCTAGATGGGTTGTGTTCTAAATCGCAGCAACAAACACCCCTAGATAACAAACCCTCAACTTTTTGAATCCCCAAATCTTGCTCATAATCACTTCTAATTCAATCCCGTGTAGTTCTTGTAATCTTTGATCCAAGTCAATACCTTAAAAACTCAAAAACCTTCAAAATCAATCTTCTCAAACTACATGCATGGTTGATTCTATAGTTGGGAGAGTGATTAGGGTTTATCGAGGAAGAGATTTAAGGTAAATGGAGAATATTTAGGGAAGTTTTAAAGATAATAGTGGTGGTTTTACATGCGGTTGTCGAACAACAGAGAAGAACAAGGAAGGAAGTCTGATGGTTTCTATCTCTCTCTCCTTTTTTATAACGTTATGTATGTGTGATTATGTTGAGATCCGATTTATAAATAAAAGAGAGGGGAGTGGGCTTGGGTCGGCTTATAACTAAAACAAAGGTATGGGCTTTTTAAAAACAATTTGTAAGGGTGTGTGTGTGGGTTGTTTGCGCCGGCGTAGAAAGAAGAGAAGGGGGAAAGGATTTGGCTAATTATTGATAACAAATTCGTATTATACTAGTTTAGTCTCGGGCCCAGTTACTAATTATAATCCGATACTTTCTCTCAAATCGTGGTTTTCGTCTCGGGTGCAATTTAAAATTCAAGCAAGACAAATAATATAAAAATAAAAATAATTAGGCACTCAAGGCCCTAATACGGTGTCGTTGATTTCTCGATTATAAAAACGGATAAATTTCAATTGTAAGATTCGCGAGGATTTTAAAAGTGACGATTTTGATAAAAATCAATTAAGATAATAAAACGAATAATTTAAAATTTAAAAATTAATTATAAATTCAAATTAAGTAGTGACCTTTAATACGTGGTTTTACAAAAGAAACCTTCATCACTTTTAGCAACAAACTTGCCTAAACTGTCTAAGGTATTTAGAATAGTAACATGACATCTAAATGGTTTCATAAAGCTTAGAGCAGGTTTAAAACCTCTAAAGAGTTCATAAGGTGTCTTGTTATGAGGCTTGATTACTAAGACCCTATTCTGTACATAGCAAGCAGTAGAAACTGCTTCAGCCCAAAATGTGGTAGGTAAATTAGAAACAGCTAACATGGTTCTAGCAGCCTCAATCAATGTCCTATTCCTCCTCTCAGCAACCCCATTCTGTTGAGGAGTTCTAGCTACACTGTATTCTCTTCTAATACCTTTTTCTCTGCAAAAATCATCCATAACTTTATTCTTAAACTCTGTCCCATTATCACATCTGATTATTTTCACTTTCTTATCCACTAGGTTTTCTATTTGTTTGATAAAGTTCTTAAGGATCTCTCTGGTTTCATCCTTAGTTGCTAAGAAGAAAACTCATGTAAACCTACTATAATCATCAAAGACAACTAATCAATACTTCTTATGCATTAAACTACTCACAAAGGTTGGACCAAACAAATCCATATGTAGCATAAACAAGGGCTTAGTAATAGGATTCAGGACCTTAGACTTATAAGAGGCTCTGTGTTGCTTTCCTTTAAGACAAGCAACACAGGTTTGGTCATTTTCAAAATGTTTTTCAGGCAATCCTCTAACAAGATTTTCTTTAACAAGCTTATTTATGTTCTTAAAATTAATATGACCAAGCCTTCTATGCCAGAGCATTGATTCATCTGATCTAGCCTTTGCAACAAGACAAGTTAAACTCTCTTTAGGAATAATGTTCTTTATATCAAAACTGTACATGTTGTCATTTCTAGAAATTTTAAGAAGTATCTGACTTTCATCAGGCAACTTAAAATTAGGAGATAAGACAAGACATTCAGTGTTAGTAAAAAGGACATAGTTCTTTTTGTCACACATCTGTGAGACACTAAAAAGATTAAACTTTAGCTCATTCACAAAGTATACATCATCAAAATCAAGATTATCATGTTTAAGTGTACATTTACCAATAATTCTACCACCATATGCTCCTCCCCCAAATGTAACATAACCTCCATCAAATTCTTTGAAGTTTAAGAGATAGACCATGTTCCCAGTCATGTGCCTTGAGCATCCACTATCAACAAAACCTTTATCATTTATTTATGGCTTGCCCTGCACATAAAGATAAGGAAATTAGTTTCCTTTGGGGACCCAAGCCATTACTGACTTGGATCTGCCTCGTGCATCAATGTAGTTATATTTGTTGAAAACAAGCGATGCACCATTAGGTTTGGTAGGTCTCCAAACCCAACATGCTGAGGGCTTAACTGAATTAACCCCTTTTGCCCTGACAGTATTAACTGATGATGTATATGGCCTATCAGTATTAACTACTCTAGGCCTAACAGTGTTAACCTTTTGATTAATATGTCTGTTAGTTAATGTTGTTTTCTTATAAAAGGGCCTCTGAACAGTTGACTGTGCTTGTTTAGAAAAATGTGATATTGATCTAGCACTATGAACTGTTGGTTTGAGGTGAGCTATATAAACAGGCCTAGCAGTACTAAGTGGTGTTAGGCTAGATTTTAGCAAAATTGTTCTTGGAGTCATATTTCTGTGGGTACTAGAGTGAGAGGTTTTGGCATAGTAGTCATGATCCACCCCATTGTAATTATTCCCAGTCACCATCTTTTTCCTCTGATGGTGATGACAGTTAGTATGGACATGATTAAAACTCCCACAAATAAAACAAGCTTTGTTATACATCATAAAATTACTTCCTAGTTGATTATACTTTTGACCATTCTAATTTCTCTGATTCCCTCTAGGAATTTGTGATCTATACATCTCAGCATACCTAACTAACTTTCTAACTGGTTTTTCATTTTTAGGTTTGACAAACTCTACCTTTTTAGCAGCATGAAAAATAGTTTCTTTAACAATATTAAGTAGAGACTCAACAGAGCTATTCTTATCTTCACACTCAATGGTAGACTTTAACACAGTATCCCTAGGACCATACCCATTAAATTCAGGCTCTTTGAATTCATCAAGACCAGGATAAGACAAGTCAAGCTTGTTAGGTCGATTATAGATTAAAGGATAAGATGGAGGAAATGCACTAAAGCCTAAACCCTTTTTACTTTTGTGAGTTATCTGACTTTCTAACAACTGGTTTAGATCTTTTGAGGCTTTATCAAATTTATCAATTTTAGCTTTTTCAAACTCAGTCTTAAGCACACCTAATTCATAGTCTTTGCAAGCTACTTCTCTTTTAAGAACTCCTATTTCTTCACTAAAAAGTACCTCATTCTTTTTATATGTGATAATTTGTTCTTCTAGAGTTGCTAAACCTCTTTTATAAGTAGCTACTTTAAATTTAGATTCATTAAGCTTAACAATTTGATCATCAAACTATTTCTTAAGAGATTCATAGTTTTTCAGACAAGTTTTAGTACAAGTTTTATCAGTGTATACCTCAGAGTCTGAAAATGCCATTAAAGCCATGTTTATCTGAACTTGTTCTTCTGCCATGTCACTCCAGTCAAAACCAACACCATCTATAGCTAACATTGCCTTTTAAGATGTGTCTTCATTGTTTCCTAGTTTCCTAGTGTTGTCCTGATTTCTGAACTGGCCATCTTTATTTCTTGGTGCTCTACACTCCCTGGCAAAGTGTCCCATCTTATGACAGTTGAAACACTCTACCTTGGATTTATCATACCCAGCAGTATCATTAGCATTAATGAAAATCTTCTTTCCTGTCCTTTGATAGTACCTCTTTGCCCTCATACTTAACAAAGAGAGCTGCCACTTTAAATCTTTGCCCTCATGAATTTGCTTTAAGTCCTGATGTAGGAGATCAGAACCATTAGAATTCTCAACCATGAAAGCATACACAACATTATCACTTAAGCTAGCAGTACTAACTTAAGGACTAGTAGTGTTAACATTAGGGCTAGCAGTACTAACTTGAGGACTAGCAGTGTTAACATCATTAGTACTGCTTATGCTTGAAGCAGTCATAAAGGCCAAGTTTTGAGCCACTACATGCACTAAGAGATTTCTTTACCTTTTGTTCAACAATTTTGAAGTTGTTGTACAAATCATCAATGCTCATTGTGTCAACTTCAGGCTTATTCATCCAAACAACAACATGAGTGTTCCACTTAGGGGGCAAGCTGCTTAAAATTTTTGAATTTAAGTCTTCTTGAGTGATGACCACACCCAAAATTGCAAGCCTACTGACAATTTTCTAAAGCCTATTGAAGATAGAGTCAAGAGACTCTGAGCTTGTAGCACTGAAATTTTCATATTGTTGCTTCAAAAGTGTCTTCTGAGTTTTCCTAGTTGCTTCATTATCCCCAAATCATGTTTTAATGGTAGCAAACATTGATTTAGCATCAGGGTACTGACTGAATGTGAGTTGATGTTCATTGGGAAGAGCCATGAGTAACAAGCTTCTAGCCTTCACATCATTCTTTTTATTTGTCTTTTCTTCAACAATTATAGGCACATACATCTTTGTAACTGTCACACCCCGTAAATTTCAGGTCAACATTTTAAACATTTCCGATTATTATCTTTTACTTTTACATGTTACGTTTGAATGTGACAGTTTACCGGGAAGTTAAACCGCGTAAATCTGAAAAACATCATCGGATGTGTTCTGACTTCGGACTTGGATTAGTCTGCATGTTATATAAGTTATTTCATCATTATAAAGTGTTATGTGGATTGCATACACTCTCGTTTGCGATTATTACGTTTATCGTGTGCGTTTTACTTTTTTCGTGGTTTTGATCAAACGGAACCCCAGAAACCCGCAATCTTTTCGTGTAAACTCAAGTTATCGACCATATCGAGTTGGAAAGTCAAAAATTTCATTCCCCCTCCTCCCTTGTTAAATTCGTACGCCCCAACTCAACCAAACACAACATCAAGTCCCAAATTAAATCAAGAAGAATCATTTCACTTTATTTTTGGCATTATGTATGCATGAAATGAAGATAGTGACCCCTTGTCTTAACCTTGCCATGCACCAACATACACTTATAAGAATTGGACCACTTGAGCACTAGTAAAAATCTAACCAATAATATTTCATCTTGGTGTCCAAGAAAAGGGTTTTGGTCCCCTCCCCCTTTTTGCTAGCCACGCACGAACCACAAGGACCATAAGGTCCTTGGTGCACCATTTTGATAAGCCTTTCACCAAGCCATGGTTTATTTCTTATCTTAACCCTTGGTCCTTTTGGCACTATAAATACATCATGTTCTCACAAGTTGGGTCATTCATCACAATACTTGCCTCACAAAATTTTCTTTCTCTCCCTTTTGCTTCCTTTTGAGCCGCGGCAACAAACACCCATACAAACACATTCATAGCTTTTGATTTCTAGCAAGAACCACTGGTATGTGCTATTTTACACATACCTTTTACCTTATTAAACAAGCTAAAAAGACCAAAATGACCAAAAACATGATAAAAATGCATTGTATACGTTTGTTTAGTGATTTGTATATTGCAGGTACGGATATTTATCAAAAAGGACAAAATCAAAGAAGAAATAGACAAAGTCGAGCACGAGAATGGAAAGAGGATGAAAAACCAAGGCCGAAGGCGTATCCATACTCTACAGACCAACCCGGGCCCATTTTATTGGGTCGCGTTAGCCCAAGATTAATGTTTTAAAAGCCTTAAAAGCTTAAAACCCACTTATAAGTCATAAGCCCTCTTCATAACCATATGTCCATTAAATCCTTTTACCCTGGCCCAAACCCTTTTTCATAAAGCCCAAGTCAAACCCCCTGAGCCCATATTAAAACAGTATAAACATATAAGTCAAATACCCTGGTCAAAATCACTCGCGAGATAAATTACTATTCATCATCCTCTTCAAAATTAACCCTGCGTGTGTACGGAGGATACCCTGTTCCTCACCTACACTTCATACCATCTGGAAGATATATGACACGTCTGACAAGTTCCAAACCAGGCTAGCAATCCGGAAGCACCCTATTGGTTGAGATACGTATGCACAATCCAAGGGCTCAGATGGATTTAAAGACGGATTCGATTATGGATCAATGGCTATAATGAGAGTTGGGAGGGCCTAGAAGCTTCCCTCACTGCCTATAAATAGCAGGGCAATCACACAGCTGAAGACATCTAGGAGTAGGAGTAGTATAGGTAGAATAGCTTATTTTCAGCGTATTTTTACTGTCTTTCAATTAAAGTGTATTACCCTTTTATAAGAATTGTAACTCATTCTGATTAATAAAATTTAAATTTCATTACAATTCGTGTTGTGTACCTTTAAATTCACTTTTATGCTTTAAATTTGCTTCCAAGAAATTAAATAAGCTATTAATAAGCTAGTATCAGTTTCAAATACTTATATAATGTTCATATAAGCTTGATTAAGCTTTTTGGTCATCTGGTTTGGTATATTATACTTTGACTTATATGGAAATGGATTTTAAGCTTTTGGAAGATAAGCTAGCAATGGAAGAGCTTATAGGGTTTTTAGTTTGCTTATTAATAAGCTGGGTAGGATATTAGAGCTTATTAGGGTTATATTACCCCTGTTTTGAGCAAGGGGTTAAGGTGCACACTCTCTTTTCCATTTTCCATCTTTTCAATAGCTTAGTACTGTTGGCTTATTAGATTGTTATTTGTGCTTAATTTTTGATGATTAATGCTTAATTGACTTTCATTTACCTGATTCTTAATCTGTTTTTACTTGTCCAAGCTTGTTTCATCTTTTTATAGCTTAAAATGGCTTTTCTGATTTTATAAGGGGTGTTTGGTTCAGCAGTCTTAACTAAGAGTTAAGACTGCTATGGTTAATTTTGGTTTTAAAATTAATTTCAATTAGTTTCAAGTTAGTCTACATAGTAGTATTTTCGAGTTTTAATCTGTTGTTAGATAGTTTTAGTTGCTGTCTACAAATTTTCAAAAGATCTAAGTGTAAAAGTAATTTTGTTAGCTTAATTATGCTTTTCATAAAAAGTCCTTTTGTGGTATGGTTTTTGCATCAAAATGAGCTCAAGCTACATATTGCATTTGATAGTTTAATTGTCAAAGTCTGGAAATGCCAATTTTGGTTTTGCTTTAAAACTAAGGTTTTCAAGTTTTTCAATGGTGAGACACCACTTTTTGATCTTAAAATTTAGATAGAATAAGTGTGTTTTAAAATCTAATTTTCATAGCACAAATTCATTGTGCTATAAGCTCAAACTGTTAAAGCTTGTTTTTCAGATTAACTTTATTTTTGCTAGCTTAAATTTAGGCTGCAAATGCCTTTTAGTCTTTTGTCAAAAACTTGAAAAAAAAACATCCTGTAGCCTAAGCTCTCATCTTGTCATTATTAAGTTTAAATTGTGTTTCAAAATGCTTATATTTTGCTTTTTAGAATAGCTTGTAGTACTAGCTTTTTCTGTTTTGAAGTTTTAAACCGTAGCTTATTAGTTTTCTAGCTTAACTTTTAGCTCAAAAATGATGTTGTAGGCTGTTTGGATTAGTAGGTTTTTGCCATAAAGCTCATTTGCTTCTTTGAGCTTTAGGCGTATTAGATGTGCTTAAGTTGAATTTAGTTTGCTTATTAGAGTCTAGGTTTAGTTTGTTTTTCAGCTTGTTAGATTTTTCATTGCTTGTTTGTCCTAAATGTCAAAACTATTTTAGCATATTCTCATTTAAGCTTAAAAGCTTAGTCTATCTGATTTAAAAGCTATTCTGATCTTATTTTTTTTAGTTTCATAAAAAGTTGTAGTTATATAATTTGCTTATGATCATTAGTTCTTTTAGCTTGTGCAAAAAGTTTACAAAAATAAAAATATTTTCTAAAAGGAAGCCATGGGGATCGAACCCATGACCTCCTCCTTTGCACACACAAGTCTCACAACACACACGCACTAACCATTTGCCTAGGACTTTTTCAACTGTGTTGCATTATTTGTTTGTTATAGGTATTTTAGGTTAAAAGCTTACGTGCTTATTCTTTCTTTTCTGCTTATTCATTAAGCAATTTTTCAAGTTAGCATTTTTTAGATTCCTCATTGTCTTAATACTTTTCATAATTTTTCTTAATTTTTAGGATTGGTTTAGTATTTTTAATTAATTTTTCTAGATTAAAATAGTTTATAATTCATAAAAAATAAAATAAAAATAAAAAATATAATTCTTTTTCTAAAAATTTTCTTTTGTTATTTATGATTTTAAAAAAATAAATTTGCATCTGTAGGGCTTAAATTTGATGTACTTGTTTAAATGTCGCATTTTATTAAATACCCGTAATTGTTTTTCGTGTTTAATTTTTAATTGCCTTATATGTTTACGTGCTTTACATGTTTTATTCGTTTTTATTAGTAGTTATAGAAACCAATTCAAAAATCTTAATAAACCATTCAAAATGCATGATCACGAACTTAACCTCGACTTTTAATATTCGTCCTCGTAGAGGACAACGACCTGGTGGTTTTAGTAATCTGCTTTGGTCTAAAAGTAATCTTTTGGAATCCTCGCGGAATACTTACTATACTATAATTGTTTACATCCTTATATACTTAGATACTTATATTATATGTAGTATGTTTGGACGGGATCAATTTTTGGCGCCGTTGCCATGTGTAACGATTTTCGTGTTTCGTTTGAAGATTAGTGTTTTGAAGACCCTTCTTCGTGAAGTTATCTTTTTCAATTGTGAATATTTTCTTTATAAAACCATAAAAATTACAAAAATATTACAACTTCTTTCTTATTTTCTTTTATTATTAAAAATTATCCAAGATGTCATTTGTTAATCGGCTCACTCTAGATGTGTGCTATAGGGAAGTTTTGAGGCGGGGTTTATTACTTAAGATCATCACCCAAAAGGAGAAGGGTTATTCTAAATAGCGCCTCTGCGGCTTACCAAATCAATCCGCTTTCTTGTACCGTATTTAGAGAGCTACGTGGCACGTTTGACTTTTTGGTTACCAAAAATATTTTTCTTTTTCATTTTTAATTTTTTTTAATTCTTTACTTAAGAATAATTTTCAAAAATCTAAAAATATCTCTCTTTTACCTATCCGTTTAATTCTTTCTTCTTATCCTCTATATTGTTTACTTCTTCGACATGTCTTTGTATTACCAACCTAGTTGCTACGGGTGTGGAGGTCCTTTAGACGGTTCGATTTATCGACAATGTAATTGCGGAAGTTGTGGAAATATGCGTTATGGAGGAATTTGTTTTCATTGTAAATATGATACAAATCCGAATTCTCTCAATTTTTCCGACTACCCTCCACAACCCCAGTACAAGACGAATATTTGTGAGTTATGTGGAAACGATGCTCATTATGGTTATGATTGTGCACTTCAAGTTCCGTTTGTTTACAATCAGAACCCGTGTTTCGATCAAAACTTTGATAATTTTCCACTAACTTCACCGAATTTTTGACAACAAAATCTTGTTTGTAAAAACTGTGGGGGTCTTCATGTAACTTTTCTGTGTCAACCAATGAACCAAAATTTCGATTATTCTAATTCTTTTGGTTTTGACCAAATTCAACCCCCGTAGCAGTTCGACAATCATCAACCTTAGGAAATTCCAGAAATCATTCCTTTTATTGAAAGTGAAACAAAGAACGAGCTTTATAAAATGATGGAAGCTTATATAGAAAGAATGGATTCAACAACTTGGGCAAGAGGTATAACTTGCCAGCTCAAAGAGAGCAGAGTACTTGCCCAAAGGCAAGCAGCTATAGAAAAGGAGAACCACAACAAAACTCCGAATTTGTTAACCTTATTGAAGCGCGGGTTGAAATTGTGTGCACATAAGCAAGTGGCGGAGCAAAAGCAAAAACTAGAAGCATGATGTTAGAATTGCTGAAGATTGTCAACAAAAGAGCTTTATTTATGATAATGATGTTGAGATCGATGAAAGTGCTCTTAATTCTTAAACTTTATAGATTAATTTGAAATTCTCAACATTCTCGATAGGAAAAACAGGAGTAAAGAATATCGTAGAGTAGACACATAAACGTAGAACTCGTTTTACAATGTGTTTGAAAGATTTTAAGGTTATTCATATGGAAGAGCTCTATTTCTTAGAAATAATTACGCCTCAAATTCTGGTTATTGCATTTACACCGAATTTTCAAATAAGAGCCTGAGTAATCTAAGTATGTGGACGAGCTTCTTAATCACTATCCGATAATAGAATCGGACAAATTAATAAAGTCTAGTGTTGAGAACCTTATCCCATTCCAAATGAGTCTGAGGTTACTTCCGATAATGAAAGTGAGTGTGATATGCCCGTTAATGATGCATCTTCTCCAATTTTTACGACTTTATCAAATCCTCTCTTTGATTTCTAACGACGTTTTTACTCGAGTGATGACAGTCATTTCTAATAGGACTTACGATGGATAATTTTTCAAAATTTATTCAACCCCCTTCCTTTTGATGATGAAAAAATCCATTTCTACTAAGATAGTTCTGTATTTTTTCAATGACGAATTAATTTATCGAATATTTGCTTAATCTAAATATTTTGATTGATTCTTCTCCTAAGTTTGATTATATTCTCAAGGAGTTCTTCGGTGAACTCGCTCATATCGATCTAATTCACCGGGAATTAAGGAAGCAGACTTTGATCTTGAGGAAGAAATCCGTCTTGTTGAGAATTTTTTGTATGATAATTCATCTACACAAATGTCGGAAGAACTTAATGTGGAAATTACTAATATGATTTTTGAGTCTCTCTCTCCATCTCCTATTCATTGAGGATATGTGACTTCTCATATGGAGGAGTAGAACTTATTTCTTTGTACGGAATGATCGATGCCAAGGCATTGAGATGCGATAATGACTCGGAAGTTGATATTCATTTTCTTGAAGATTTGCTTAACGATGATTTCCTACACTTCGGAAATGATGTCATATAACTTGATCTTTCTAATGATCTGTTAATCTCCTCGTTTCTCCGGTACCACTGGTTGTTGACGTTTGCTTAATTTTTGAGCTCTGAGGTATTTTGACGGCAAAATAGTGGAAGGGTATTTCTGAACATTATGTTCTTATTCCTATTATTTAGCCCACCCTTCCCATCCTTGATCTGGATTCACACTTCACTCCTTCTCATAATTCCCTCGGATCCGGAAACAAGATTTTTGATCCGAGGATATTCATTAAAGTCCAATCTGAGAGATTTTTATCACGGGATGAATTTTTTATCTCATTCATCCGTGATCCTCTTTATTCAGTGTTTGACACTTTGCTTCTGTTTTCATCCAAAAACAAGGACAAAGTGTTCAAACCTGGTAATCTTTCTTATCTTCTCGTATCTCATCGGGACAAAATCAGTTTTGATTTTTTTGAGAACCCGATGATGATTTCTGGAGGGGACATCCTATCATTGGTGTATCCGAATCTACTTTCTTTACCCTTGACCAAGCTCAAGTACGGGGGATCGAGTCAGGCTTAAGACTCGGTGAACAAAAATAAGCGCTTCGTGGGTGATAACCCATGCTTATCCGTAGTAGTAGTATATTAGTATCATATTTATTAATAAGTGTGATGAGAGGAGGCTCGCCTCTTCCTTTCTCGTGTTTCGTGTTTTGTGATGTTATCCAGGATGCTCGATTTTGAAGACCTCGTGCTCGTGGTTTTGTCTATCGTTCACTCAATCTTCAATCCTTCGCATGCTTATACTTGGGAATCCGATATCTTAAATCTTTTCAACTAAATTTTAGCATATTAATAACGGCTTTGTTTTGCGTAGAGACCTTTTTATTTCATGATTATGCATTGAAATTAGTTTAGGCGGTATCATTCTAACTATTGAGGACATTGTGTAGTTTAGTATAGGGGTATCTATCGATTTGATTATACCTGCGGCCGTTGTTCTCACGTAACCTGTTTTTCCACCAAAAATGATTTATGAGAAAATTCATTATTTAATTTTTTTTTTTGTGCATGATTAAAATGAAAAAGTGATAATGTTGAATTAAAGTGATGAAAATAGTGTTGTAACAAAATAAAGGTGAGAACTAGAAATATATTTTGATCGACGATTTTTTACCTTAGCTTTTTCATTAACATATTTTAAATCGAGTTTTGTTGCTAGTTGATGTAGGTCTTTATACTTTATGCCGAACTCGATTTAATTAGAGTTAAGATTGTGAACAGGTCTATGGACTTGTTAAAGTGCGTCTTAATTTGCTAGACTAAGCATTCGCAAGTACTCTTTCTTAGAGATTTTAAATTGCGGAGAAAAGAAAATGATAGAGGTCAAGTATAAGTCATGATATTAAGCGTAGAATAGTTGGTTTTCTTTAGAGCTCATAAGTATTAATTGTGGCTTTTTCTCCCATTAGTTTGTTTCACTTATATATTAATAATGTTTAATAAATATGGTTGTCTGGTTCAACTTAATCTTTAGTGAATTCCCACTAACTTGGAAGACGATGCCAATAAAATTGGGTACCTTGGGATTCGGGGAATTTGGCATTACCTAGATATATATCATATAAATTGCTTTGCTTACACCTTAAAGAGCCTTCGGGTATATGGTGTAAGTAGAGTTCATCATGAGATTACTTATGCCTCTAAAGAGTAAGGGTTTTTAGTTTTTTCATGGCGTCTAGTAATTAAATTGTTCATACCTTAAAGAGCCTTAGGGTATATGGTGTAAATGATTGAATCATGTTTAATAAATGATTTGTTTGTACCTTAAAGAGCCTTAGGGTATATGGTTCAAATTAAATCTAACTTGATTTATGTCTTAAAGAGCTTTAGGGTATATGACATGAATTAAGTCAAGTAGCCTAATAAAAGCCAAATTTCGGTCACCTCGATGTGGGCCTTATCGGTTTTCAAGGATAGGGGAAGAAGCTAATTTTTATCTTTTACCGTCCTGCCTTATTTTTGGATTTAATAAATATCGAAATAAGTCTTAAAGAGCCTTCGGGTATATGACAAGAATAAAATCTTGAGATACAAAATTATGAATAAGGGAGGGAAAGTATAACATTTGTATTTATGGTAGTGTTAGTATAATGACTTGTGTTTGACAATAATCTTTGTTTTTAAGTTAGACTGGAGAAGTGAAAGTTGGGGACGATGAATTTATTTTGCTTGTTCCATGATCCTAAGTATTATCAAAGAATAATGAAAGCACAATGTTATGTTAAAGTATGGAAAGTTATGAAAAAGCATAAAAATGGAAAAATGTTGAAAGGTAAAAACAGGCTTTTCAGAGTAATTTTCTTTAATCCCTTAAGATGGAATAACTTAGCTACCTTTAGAGGTAATTAATCAAGGGGTTAAGAATTTAGTTTCTAAAGTATATTTATAATATTGCGTGAGGACACTGCAATACCTTAGTATGGGGGAATTTGGTATGTACTATTTCACACATACCTTTTACCTTATTAAACAAGCTAAAAAGACAAAAAAAAATGACCAAAACATGATAAAAATGCATTGTATACGTTTGTTTTGTGATTTGTGTCTTGCATGTCGGATATTTATCAAAAGACAAATCAAAGCAAAAAACAGACAAAAGTCCGAGGCACGGGAATGGAAAAAGACGAAAAACCATGCGAAGGGTATCCATACTCTACAGACAACATGGGCCCATTTATTGGGTCGGGTTAGACCCAAGATTGATGCTTTAAAAGATCTTATAGCTTAAAACCAATTATAAGTCATTATGCCCTCTTCATACCCTAACGTCCTTTAACATCTTTTACCTGCCCAAAACCCTTTTTCATAAAGCCCAAGTCAAACCTCCTGCGCCCATATCAAAATAGTATAAACATATAAGTCAAATACCTTGGTCAAAATCACTCGCGGGATAAATTACTATTCATCCTCCTCTTCAAAATTAACCCTGCGTGTGTACGGAGGATACCCTGTTCCTCACCTACACTTCATACCTTCTGGAAGATATATGACACGTCTGACAAGTTCCTAACCACGCTGCATCGGAGCGCCTATTGTTGAGATACGTATGCCCAATCCAAGGGCTCAGATGGATTTGAAGATGTATTCGATTATGGATCAATGGCTATGATGAGAGTTGGGAGGGCCTAGAAGCTTTCCTCACTGCCTATAAATAGCAGAGCAATCACACAGCTAAAGACATCTAGGAGTAGGAGTAGTATAGGTAGACTAGCTTATTTTCCGCTTATTTTTACTGTCTTTTAATTAAAGTGTATTACCCTTTTATAAGCATTGTAACTCATTTGATCATAAATATTTAAATTTCATTACAATCGTGTTGTGTACTTTAATTCACTTTTAGGCTTTAAAATTTGCTTCATGATATAAAATAAGTATTTATAAGCTAGCTATCAGGTTTCTAAATACTTATTAAAATGTTATATAAGCTGATAAGCTTTTTGGTCATTTGGTTTGGTATATTATACTTTGACTTATATGGAAATGGATTTTAAGCTTTTGGAAGATAAGCTAGTAATGGAAGAGCTTATAGGGTTTTTAGTTTGCTTATTAATAAGCTGGGTAGGATATTAGAGCTTATTAGGGTTATATTACCCCTGTTTTGAGGAAGGGGTTAAGGTGCACACTCTCTTTTCCATCTTTTCAATAGCTTAGTACTGTTGGCTTATTACATTGTTATTTGTGCTTAATTTTTAATGATTAATGATTAATTGACTTTAATTTACCAGATTCTTAATCTGTTTTTACTTGTCCAAGCTTATTTCATCTTTTTATAGCTTAAACTGGCTTTTTTTATTTTATAAGGGGTGTTTGGTTCAGCAGTCTTAACTAAGACGTTAAGGACTGCTCATGGTTAAGTTTGGTTTAAAATTAATTTCAATTAGTTTCAAGTTCGTCTAATTAGTTGTTTTATATGTTTTCAATCTGTGGTTAGATAGTTTTTTAGTTGTTGTCTGAAAATTTTCAAAGAATCTAAGTGTAATGAGATTTTGTTAGAATAATTATACTTTTCATATAGTAACTTTTTGTGGGTATGGTTTTTGCATAAAATGAGCTCAAGCTACATATTGCATTTGATAGTTCAATTGTCAAAGTCTGGAAATGCCAATTTTGGTTTTGCTTTAAAACTAAGGTTTTCAGGTTTTTCAATGGTGAGACACTACTTTTTGATCTTAAAATTTAGATAGAATAAGTGTGTTTTAATATCTGTTTTTTTAGCTCAAATCATTGTGTATAAAGCTTAAGATGTTAAAGATTTGTTTTTGAGATTAACTTTATTTTTGCTAGCTTAAATTTAGGCTGTAAATGCCTTTTAGTCTTTTTTCAAAAACTTTAAAAAACTATCCTCTAGCCTAAGCTACCTTTTTCATTAGTCATTATTAAGTTTAAATTGTGTTTCAAAATTCTTATATTTTGCTTTTTAGAATAGCTTTTAGTACTAGCTTTTTCTGTTTTGAAGTTTTAAACCGTAGCTTATTAGTTTTCAAGCTTAACTTTTAGCTCAAAAATTATGTTGTAGGCTATTTGGATTAGCAGGTTTTTGCCATAAAGCTCATTTGCTTCTCTGAGCTTTAGGCTTATTACATGTGCTTAGGTTGAATTTAGTTTGCTTATTAGAGTCTAGGTTTAGTTTGTTTTTCAGCTTGTTATATTTTTCATTGCCTGTTTGTCTTAAATGTCAAAACTGTTTTAGCCTATTATCATTTAAGCTTAAAAGCTTAGTCTATCTGATTTAAAAGCTATTCTGAGCTTATTTTTTTAGTTTCATAAAAAGTTGTAGTTATATAATTTTCTTATGTTCATTAGTTCGTTTAGCTTGTGCAAAAAGTTTACAAAAATTAAAATATTTTCAACAAAGGGAATCCATGGGGTCGACACATGACTGCCCTTTGCTACACACAAGTCTCAAACAACCGCATAACCATTTGCCCTAGGGACTTTTTCATACATGTGTTGAATTATTTGTTTGATATAGGTATATTAGGATAAAAGCTTATCGTGCTTATTCTCTTATTTTCTGCTTATTCATTAAGCAAATTTTTAAGTTAGCATTTTTAATAGATTCCTCATTGTCTTAAGTACTTTTCATAATTTTTCTAAAATTTTTAGGATTAGTTTAGTATTTTTAATTAATTTTCTAGATTAAAATAGTTTATAATTCATAAAAAAATATAATTCTTTTTCTGAAAATATTCTTTTGTTATTTAGGATTTTAGAAAAATAAATTTGCATTTGTAGGGCTTAAATTTGATGTACTTGTTTAAATGTCGCGTTTTATTAAATACCCGTAATTGTTTTTCGTGTTTAATTTTTAATTGCCTTATATGTTTACGTGCTTTACATGTTTTATACGTTTTTATTAGTAGTTATAGAAACCAATTCAAAAATCTTAATAAACCATTCAAAATGCATGATCACGAACTTAACCTCGACTTTTAATTCGCACCTCGTCGAGGACAAACGACCCGGGAGGTTTTAGAAATTGCTTTGGTCAAAAGTAATCTTTTTGAATCCTCGCGGAATACTTACTATACTATAATTGTTTACATCCTTATATACTTATATACTTATATACTTATATTATATATAGTATGTTTGGACGGGATCAATTTTTGGCGCCGTTGCCAGGGAGGTGTGTAACGATTTTCGTGTTTCGTTTGAAGATTAGTGTTTTGAAGACCCTTCTTCGTGAAGTTATCTTTTTCAATTGTGAATATTTTCTTTATAAAACCATAAAAATTCAAAAATATTTTACACTTCTATTCTTATTTTCTTTTAATATTAAAAATTACCAAGATGTCAATTGTTAAATCGGCTCACCTCTAGATTACGTGCTATAAGGGAAGTTTAAGGCGGGTTTGATCCTAAGAACATCACCCAAAAGGAGAAGGGTTATTCTAAATAGCGCCTCGCGCTTACCAACTCCTCTGCTTTCTTGTACGTATTTTTAGAGAGCTACCGTGCACGTTTGACTTTTGGTTACCAAAAATATTATTCTTTCTTATTTTAATTCCTTTTCTTATGAATAATTTTCAAAATCTAAAAATATTCTCTTTTACCCTCAAATCCGTTTAATTCTTTCTTCTTATCCTCTATATTGTTTAATTCTTCGACATGTCTTCGTATTACCAACCTAGTTGCTACGGGTGTGGAGGTCCTTTAGACGGTTCGATTTATCGACAATGTAATTGCGGAAGGTGTGGAAATATGCGTTATGGAGGAATTTGTTTTCATTGTAAATATGATATAAATCCCCAAATACTCCTCAATATATACCAACTACCCTCCACAACCCCAGTACGAGACAAATATTTGTGAGTTATGTGGAAACGATGCTCATTTTGGTTACGATTGTTCACCTCAAGTTCCGTTTGTTTACAATCAGAACCCGTGTTTCGATCAAAACTTCGATAATAATTTTCCACTAACTTCACCAAATTTTTCACAACAATATCTTTATTGTGAAAACTGCGGGGGTTCTCATGAAAGTTTTCAATATCAACTGATGAACCAAAATTTCTATAATTCTAATTCTTCTAGTTTTGACCAACTTTAACCCCCGACCAAGATGCCGTCATTCATCAATTTCCTTAAGAAATGAGTAAAGAAATTTTGCAAGACAGAGAAAACTTAATGGAAACTATTCAAACCTTTTTAAAGAAATTTCATCATATACCTCGTGAAGAAAAACCAATGACTTTCTTGTTAGCTGAGGATAAATTTCTTAAAATTAAACAAGCTATTGAAGAAGAGCAAAATCAACCAAAGGGTATACAAGAATTGATGCTTAAACTTCTTAATGATTTGAAAATTTGTGATGGAATCCTGCTGAAACAAGAAGAGCAGGCAGTTCAGGAAGAACATGAGGAGCACAAATTTTTATTCTAAATTGGAATTTTCCTATGATTGACGATGATGATGATGAGCATACTATTTTATATAGATCGTCTAAAGAAATCACACCTGACTTACCAACCGAGGAACCCGATAACTCTCTAAGTATGGGAGACGAGCATCTTAGCACTATTCCGGAAACAGAATCAGACAAATTAATAAAGTCTAGTGTTGAGAACCTTGTCCCAATCCTAAGAGAGTCTGAGGGTTTTTTTCGATAAATGTAGATGAGCCTTCTTGTGTTAAAAAACACTTTGATGCCAAGTCTAATCTTATTGACTCTTTGCTTAGTCGAGATATTTCAATCACATCTCCTAAGATTGATTTTCTTCTGAGGATTTGGGCATTGAACTCCGATCTTAGTGATCTAATTCTAACCGGGAATTGATGAAGGACAATTTAATGAAGAAGAAGGAGCTTTGATATTGATATTCTTCAAATCGAAGACGAAATTCTTCGTGAGAAATTATTAAATGTCAATATTCTTATAGATAAGATCGAAGCATTGACTCTTACTCCTTCTATTCCTTTTGTGCTCAAATATTCCTCATCTTCTCATATTCCCGTTGTGGATAGTGACTTTATTATAGAAGAGGTTGATACATTTCTTATTTTGGAAGCCTTGATACCACCATGTATTCAGAGTGATTTTGACTCGGAAGGGGATATTATTTTTCTTGATGACTTACTTAACGATGATCCTATTCCCGAGTATAAGCGTTTTACCTTCCGACATTGAGTCAACGATACGCCCCCCCCCGGATAAACAATTTTGATTGGAGCTCTTAAAGAAGACGACTGTTTGACCAGGGGGAGGTGAGATTGTTTTTTCCTAAAATGTTGAAGAAGACGATTCCTTCACATTTGTCATTCGGACTTTTCTCCCGTTTCTCACCTACCCTGAGGATTCTCCTTTACTTCTCTCCACTGGGAGTGAAGACACCATTTTTGACCCCGGCATCTCCACTTAAAACCGGTGGCATCTCATCGGGATGGAACTTTCATGTGCTTTAATGTTTATCCAAACATTAATGAAATCCAGATTGAGATTTTCTCTTCCATTTGCTTCCCCATGGACAACTTAATTCGGGGTCGAGTCAAGCTCGTGACTCGGTTAACAAAAACAAGCGTTTCTATGTTCTTATCTATTTTCTAACATTTGATGTGAGGAGGCTCGCCTTTTCCTTTCTCGTGTTTTGTGGTTTGTGATGTTTGTTCAGGATTGCCCGGATTTTGAAGGCTCTCGTGCTCGGTGTTTTGTCCATCGTTCACTCGCTCTTCAATCCTTAGCATGCTTATATTGGGAATCCGATATCCAAATTTTATCGACTAACGTTTATCTTTAGCATAATTAATAAACGGCTTTAGTTTTGCGTAGAGACCCCTTTATATCAAGATTATGCATTGAAATTAGTATGGGGGAATCTCACATTGAGGACAATGTGTAGTTTTAGTATGGGGAATATATCGATTTGATTATACCTGCGTCCGTTGTTCTCACGTAACCCGTTTTTTCACCAAAAATATGTGATTTATGTGAAAAATAGCAAAAATTTTAAATTTTTGTGCATAAAAAGGTGATAAATGTTGGAATAAAGTAATAAAATAAGTGTTGTGACACAAATAAATAAAGGTGAGAATAAGAAATAAATTTTGATCCGACCGGTTTAATACCTTAGCTTTTTCCTTAACATATTTAAATCGAGTTTGTTGCTAGTCTTATGTAGGCTTTTCCATTATGCCGAACTCGATTTATTAGAGTTAAGATTGTTGCCAGTCTATGTGACCTGTAACGAGCGATCTTACTTCGCTAGGATCAAGCATTCGCAAGTCTTTTTCTTAGAGATTTTAAATTGCGAAGAACGAGAAATGATAGTGTTAATTATAAGTCATGATATTAAACGTGGAATAGTTTGTTTTCTTTAAAGCTCATAAGTATTAATTGTGGTTTTTTCTCCCATTAGCTTGTTTCACTTGTATACTAATAATGTGTAATAAATAAGGCTGTTCGGTTCAACTTAATCTTTAGTGAATTCCTACTAACTTTAAGAGAGCCCAATAAAATAGGGTTACACAATCAGGATTCAGAATTTGCATACTATATATATATATATATATATATATATATATATATATATATATATATATATATATATATATATATATATATATATATATATAATTGCTTAGCTTACACCTTAAAGAGCCTTAGGGTATATGGTGTAAGTAGAGTTAATTATGAGATTACTTATGCCTTAAAGAGCCTAAGGGTATATGGCATAAGTGATTAAATTGTTCATGCCTTAAAGAGCCTTAGGGTATATGGTGTGAATGATTGGATCATGTTTAATAAATGAATGATTTAATTGTACCTTAAAGAGCCTTAGGGTATATGGTGCAAATTAAATCTCACTTGATTTATGTCTTAAAGAGCCTTAAGGTATATGACATAAGTTAAGTCAAGTACCCTAATAAAAGCCAAATTTCGGTCACTTCGATGTTGACCTCATCGATTTTCAAGGATAGGGGAAGAAGCTAATTTTTATCTTTAACTGTCCCGCTTTATTTTCAAATTTAATAAATATCAAAATAAGTCTTAAAGAGCCTTCGGGTATATGACAAAAATAAAATCTTAAGATACAAAGTTAGGAATAAGGGAGAAAAAGTAATACACAATTAGTATTTATGAGTAGTGTTAGTATCATGACTTGTATTTGACAATGATCTTGTTTTTAAGCTTAGTATGGAGAAGTGAAAGTTGGGGCGATGAATTTATTTTGCTTGTTTCATGATCCTAAGTATTATTGAAGAATAATGAAAACACAATATTATGAGGTGTTGAAGTATGAAAAGTTATGAAAAAAGCATAAAAATTGAAAAAATGTTGAAATTGGAAAAACGGGGCTTTTCAGAACTATTGTTTCTTTAATCCCTTAAGATGAATACTTAGCTACTTTTTGAGGTAATTAGTCAAGGGGGATTAAGATTCTTAGTTTTTAAAAGTGTTGTTTATAATATTGCGCGAGGACACGGCAATACCTTAGTATGTGGGAATTTGGTATGTGTTATTTTACACATACCTTTTACCTAATTAAACGGGCTAAAAAGACCAAAAATGACCAAAACATGATAAAAATGCATTGTATACGTTTGTTATGTGATTTGTGTCTTGCAGGTATGGATTTTTATCAAAAAGGACAAAATTGAAGCTAAAACGGCCAAAGCCGAGCACGGGAATGGAAAGAGGACGAAAAATCGAGGCCGAAGGCGTACCTATACTTCACGGACCAATCCGGGCCCACTTAAGTAGGTCGGGTCAGCCCAAGTCCTAATCTAAATATGCCATAAACCTTTTACCCTTTATAAAAGGTCCAAACCCATAAACCATTAATCCATAACCCGTTTTCAGGCCTAACTCCTTTTTAAAAGCCCGAGCCTAACACCTTTTATAACTCTGGGTCAACGCACACAGTCAAATGGATTTACTGTACATCTTGTTCATTTTTCCCTCTCATTTTCACATAACACTCACACGCAGGTAAATTTTCATTTACCCACGCACACATCCCTTTGTTTCTAGAAGCTTTGACACCCTCTGACACAAGGGAATGACACCCTGGCGATCCTGAGCATCCTGATTGGATACAACTACGTGGAATTGATCTAACGGCTCACAAGGTGGATTGGAGGCCAAGATATATATCAAGGGTGGATATTAGAGGATTGATGAACATTCAAAGGACCCAAAACCTTCTCCTCATGGCTATAAATAGGAGCTCCCCACACACAGCTGAAGACATCTAGAGTAGGAGTAGTGTAGGATAGAGTAGAATTAATTTTCCAGCTTATTTACGCTTATTGTAACGAAATTCAGCTTATTGTACTCCTTTTTCAATTAATAAAAGTAATTTTAGCTTAATTCAATTGTGTTCTTTTAATTCAGTTCCTATGCAATTTACTTAAATCTCTTAATAAGCTTCTATGTTTTCATGATCTCTTTAAGCTAAAATAAGTTCTTATAAAACAATTTTAAGCCAGTTTATTAAAATCAGTTGGATGAATTCTCATTTACCTTTGCTTTAATGGAATGCTTTCTTAAGGATGATAAGCTAGCCATGGATGAGCTTATTGGATTTTACCAGCTTATCATAAGATAAGCTGGAGCTGGTTGATTAGCTTTTAGAGCATGTTTTCCTTGTTTTGAGCAAGGGCAATGGTAAGTTTCTCTTATCTTATTTCAAGCTTAGTTACTGTTCCATAGCTTATTCAATGCTAATTACTGTTTAATATGTGCTTATTGATGCTTATTTCTGTTTTTCTAGTTCTATTTAGCTTAATATGTTCAAGTGTTAGCTTAAATTAGTCTTGATTTGCAATTTCTTATAATCTGTCCTAATTTCAAGTATTATAGCTTATAAGTCTAGCTTATTAATAAGTCTTTATTTGTCCTTAGCTTTTGCTTAGTTGTACTTTATTTGCTTAATAGTCCTTCTGTTTTCATAAATCTGAGCTTAAATTAACTTTTAAAGCTTAAAAATGGAAAATCAAATGATAAAGGGGTGTTTGGCATAAGATTCAAAATGGGTCAAAATAGGTTAAAAGTCATTTCTGGCTCTTAATTCAGATTTAACTAGCTCAAAATCAGTCTAATAATCAGTAGTTTTACGTTTTCAAAGCTTAAGTCTTAAATTTTAGGTTTAGAGTAGTATTTGAGGTAATTTTGTCTTATTTCCTAGCTTGAATGCTTAGATCTTTATAAGAAGCTAGTAGTTGTTTTCATGCTTGATAAGGTCTTTGAATACAGTTGAAATGATTTAGTCTGAGTTTGCAATTGATTTGAGTTTTTCAGTTCAAAATCTGTCATAAAAGTCTTTACAAAATTTTCAAGATAAGCCAGCTTTTGTCAGCAAATTTAGTTTAGATAAAATAAGTTTTAAGGTCTGATTTTTGTTTTATAAGCTCTTTGGTCAACAAGCTTAATCTGTTTTGAGCCTTTGAGTCTTTTCAACAACATTTACTAGCTTAAATCTTAGGCTCAAATAGCTATTTTGTCTCTCTTTAAAAACTTGAAAAAAATCTAAAAAATAGTGTAGCCTGTCTGATCTAGCTTTTTCATTCATCTTTTTCTTAGCTTATTTGATTTTCAAAATACTTTTTGACTGTTGATTTAAATAGTTTTAAGCATTAGCTTTAAGTTCTTTCAAGTTATTTTGCCATAAGGTCCCATTTAGTATCTTAAAAATAAGCTCAAATGTTGGTATTTGTCATTCAAAACTGCCAGTTTTTCCTTCTTTTCATTTTAGCTTTTAAAAGCTTTTCCAGCTATAATTGTTAGTTAACCTCTGTCATAATAGCTTATTAGGACTAGTTTTAGGCTTGAGTTCAGCTTATTAGGTTTCCCTTTAGCTTATTGAGTTTTTAATAAGCATTAGCAAACATAGCAGTACTAACTCAAAGTTAGTACTGCTGTGTTTCTTTTTTGCTTATTTCTGGCTTATAAGTGTGCTTATTTTTATCCTTTGATTCTTATTAGGAATAGCTTTAAGTTAGTTTTAGTTTATTTGCTTATCTCCTTAGCTTATTGAGTTTTAAAAGTTCAAAATTTTTGCTAAAAAGCCATTAGTATCAAAAAGCTTATTCTGTCATTTTAAAATGCTTATTCTGTGCTTATTATTAAGTTTTAGAAAAAGTATCTTTTATTAAATTTGCTTATTTTCAGTGGTCCTTTAAGATTTTGCAAAAAGATTTTAAAAATAAAATGTTTTCTAAAAAGAAAAGGTCATGGGGGTCGAACCCATGACCTCTCCCTTAGTATACCCAACGTCCCACAACACACACTCAATGCCAACTGCCCTAGGGTCTTTTTCAGTTTTAATCTTGCACTATTAAATTAATATAGTCATTTTTAGTTTAAGCTTATTAGGCGTTTTTGCTTATTTTTTTATTTTCTGCTTAACTGATTCAACTTATTTTGCCATTTTATTTTTCTTAGGTTTAGACTTGTTCAAACTACTTATCATAAATTTTTCAGATTTTTAAATTTAGGTTTAGTATTTTTTATGCATTGTTTAGATTTAATCTGTTTTTTAATTCATAATAAATAAAATAAAATATCAAAAAAATAATTCTTTTTTCTGAAAATTACTTTAAAGCCATTTAGGATCTATAAAATGAATTGCATTTTTTGTGTTTAAATTTTGATAATTTTGCTTATATGTCGCGTTTTAATTTTCCCGTTATCATTTACGTGTTTAATTTCTTGAATGCTTTAATTTTTTAATTACTTTAATTGGTGATTGTCTTTGCTTGTTTTTGCATTTATCTTTGTAGAAATAGGAAACCAAATCAAAACTTTAAAACCATTCAAATCACGCGATCACGGACTTAACCGATTCTTAATTCACGCTTCGTCGAGGGAAAACGACCCGGGAGATTTTAGGGATTGCTTTTGTTAAAAGCAATTTTCTTTAAATCTTTTGGAATACGTATACTACCATACTATAATTGTATTTGCTACTTAATTACACATACTTGTTTGTGTGTGTGGTTTGGGCGGAATCAATTTTTGGCGCCGCTGCCGGGGAAGTGTGTTACGATTATCGTGTTTCGTTCGAAGATTAGTGTTTTGAAGGCCCTTCCTCGTGAAGTTATCGTTTTTCATTTGTGAATATTTTCTTAATAAAACCATAAAAATACAAAAATATTTTACACTTCTATTTTCCTTTATTTTAATATTAAAAATAACTGTTTGTTAATCGTTGTTACGGCTCACCTTTAGATTACATGCTAGAAGGAAAGTTTAAGGCGGGTTTGATCCTAAGAACATCACCCAAAAGGAGAAGGGTTATTCTAAATAGCGTCTCACGCTTACCAGCTCCTCCGCTTTCTTGTACGTATTTTTAGAGAGCTACCGTGCACGTTTAACTTTCGGTTACCAAAAATATTTTTCTTTCTTATTTTTATTATTATTTTTCCTTATGTGTTATTTGAAAAATCTTAAAATATTCCTCTCTATCCTCTTGTCCGTTTAATTCTTATTTTCTCAACCCTCTAATTTCGTTTAATTCTTTATTATGTCGTCATTCGAACAAAGCGAGTGTATGGGGTGTGGACAACCGTGTGTTGGCTTCTATTGTTATCTCTGTACGTGCCAACAGTGTGGTTTCAGTCTTAATAATGGAATTTGTATGAACTGCACTTATGGAGATGGAAAGCCAGTCATTTGTTGCGAGTGTGAAAGCCCGTTAAATGGTGGATTTTGTTTGATTTGCGCTTTGAGAGTTGGAAATTCATTTGCTTATGATCTAAATCCGAATTCGTACAATGATTCTCTAAACTTTTCTGACTACAATCCACAACCCCAGTACCAGACGTATTCTTGTGAGTTATGTGGGAACAATGCTCATTATGGTTACGATTGTCCACCTCAATGCTACTTTTCAGTGTCAACCGATGAACCAAAATTTCAATTATTCTAATTCTTTCGGTTTTGACCAAATTCAACCTCCGCAGGAGTTCGACAATCATCAGCTTCAAGAAATTCCAGAAGTCATTCCTTTT
The DNA here is from genome assembly GCA_026074375.1 of Tanacetum coccineum. Classification (NCBI taxonomy): domain Eukaryota; kingdom Viridiplantae; phylum Streptophyta; class Magnoliopsida; order Asterales; family Asteraceae; genus Tanacetum; species Tanacetum coccineum. Next base: position 965 of record BQNB010090601.1, on the reverse strand, counting down.
ATTGAAAGTAAAGAATGGATTGAAACAAATAACGAACTTTATACGATGATGGAAGATTTTATGAAAAGAATGAATCAACAACGTGAACAGGAGGCTTTACTTGTAGCTCAAAGAGAGCAAGAATTATGTAAACAAGAGCAGGCAGCTCAAGAAAAGGAAGAATCACCATAGAACTCCGACTTTCGTCAACTTATTGAAGAAATGTGTGACACAAAAGTTTGTGAAGAGCAAAAGCAAAAAATGGAAGATATGATGCTAGATTTGCTTAAAGATTGTCGACAAAAAGAGCTTTATTGTATTCATAATAATGTTGAAGATCTAATTGAAAGTGCTCTTAATTCTAAACTTCTCTTGACCAGAGGATATATAATAATTGCTTCATAAACTTCTTAAAGATTTGCAAATTATAAGTGAGGATCTATCAGAATTTATTAATTGTCCAAGTTAGAATCGTCCTACCTTCTACGACGATGATGATGAGGAGTACACTATTTAATATATGGAATATTTAGAGAATTCGTCTAAAGCAATCGCACTCGACTTACCAACCGAGGAGCCCGATAACTCTCTAAGTATGGGGGACGAGCATCTTAGCACTATTCCAGAAACGGAATCGAACGAAGTAATAAAGTCTAGTGTTGAGAACCTTGTCCCAATCCCAAGAGAGTCCGAGGGTATTTCCGACGATACGTGTGATGTGCCCGTTTGTGAAAATTCTTTTACTTTTGATGCTTTAAAAAATCATTCTTTGATTTTATCCGATTCCAACGACGATGGTACTTCAAGTAATGACGATGATTTTGAAGACATCGAGTACGTTGAAGCATCACCTCCCGATTCTGAGCTCGTCAGCTTAGAGAAGGTGAATGATGTTGACCAAGAGAAGGTGAATGATGTTGACCAAGAGAAGGAAGAGATTGATTTAGAAGATATTCTTCGAATCCAAGACGTTATTCTTCGTGAGA
>BQNB010090600.1:0-27102 GCA_026074375.1 Tanacetum coccineum | reverse complement strand
GACTTACAATGCAATGCAAATGCAAAGAATATCAAAGCACATAACCCTCCTTGGGTTTAGTCTACTGCCAAAACCATAAGACCACAAACCAAAACCTTAACTTGATTTTTATTACCCGAAATCTTTGACACACACTTATAATCAAACCTTTGTACACCAATTACACTCAATTTGATCAAAACCCTTCAAAATCAAAAGCTTAAAAAAAATCAAGAAATTTGTAAAAACCATGGCATGGTTGATTAGAGGTTATAAGGAATGATTAGGATTAGTTTATGAGTGATTTGGAGATGAATGAAATTGATTTTGTAAATTTTGGTGGAGATTGATGGTTGTTGTGGTTAGTCGACACAAAATTTGGTGTCTGTGTTTTTGTGTGTGTGTTTTAACAAAAGATAAAATATAAGGTGGTGTTTGTTTTATAGCTTTATAGGAGTAAATAAAATATAAGGGGGTGTTTGGCTTTTAGTTTTCTAGTAACTATTTAAAAGAAAATTGGTGTTTGGTTTAATTATTAAATTTATTTATTTTGATTATATAAATTTTTCTAGAACATTTATACTAAAATATTTGACATAAAACACTTAGTTAAAATATAAAAAAGTGTTAAAGTGTTATTTTTGACACAGTTTCGGCAAAACGCGGAAAAAGTCAAAAAGTACAAAAAATAAAAATAAATAAGTTTTTGAAGCTAAAATATGAAATTATCGATTTCTCAAACATTAAAACGGATAAATACCCAAAGCGTGACTCGCGTATAAATAAGAATGACAATTTTCCCAAATCGGCCAAAAAGCAAAAATAATAATTTCTATTAAAAATAAAAATAGAATTAAAGCTTGGTCTAAATATTGGCCGCAAAAATACAAAATGTTACAGTCTTCCTACCTTAAGGGAGCGTCGTCCCGGTGCTCAATTCTCCTTAACCTCATATGGTTTGCGACGATCGACACTCATTCGGAAGAATCCATAATACACATTACGAGTCGAAAAAAGTTCAAATAGCCCTTCGTACAAAAGTAATAATGATAGCGATTAGAAGAATAAATATAATAAATGATTTGTACGGACGAATTTCAAGTCATAAGAGACGCACGCCAAGTCGGATACACATAAGCCCATTCATTTATAATTTGTCACTTACATAAAAAAGGCATCCCAATCTTGCAAGTGAGGAATTATAAACTTACGGTTCGACGATTTACAATTCCCTTATTCAAATGAAGAGGCATCCCAATTCATTTCAATAAGATAATTATAAATTATCCTACTTAAATATCGCCGGCATAAAACACGATATCAAAACAATGTAATGTTAAGAAGAAGGAGTTTCCTTGATGTCATGATTCTTTAAAATCATAAGAAGCAGCGAGAGAATAATGAGACATTAGCCACGTTCCAAAGGCACCAAAAGACGGCATGATTACCAAAAAACATATGCGATTCAAGCTGAAGGTTGAGTGTTAAAACTCGGAGTCGATTAGTAAACTAATCGACGTGACCGAAAAACTATGTCGAATTTTGAAATCATCGAAAGAGACTTAAGCAAAGCCATGTGACCGCTTTGGAGATCATCGAAGCACACACGATATCATGAAATGAACGAACCTATTAGGTCGTACCATAATACTATACACTTATGCAAGTAATTATTATCACCTAAATAATTATGCCCTTATCCTACTTAATGGACCTATATCTCAAAATCCGTAATAGGTATTGTTGATCCCTTTTGAACATATCTTACTTAGCTTGTTAAAGCTTAGTTGTATTGGATAGATCCAAGACAACTATAGTAGAAACTAAGATTGAGAATATCACAAACTATGCGGAATCTAGTTTGTAATACTAAGAAGAACAATGAAATAGTAAAACAAGATCTTTACTAAACTTTCAATATATTGAAAACTATTTGAGTTACAAAATAGCTATGAATATTAACTATGATTGCTATGCAAACTATGAAAAACTAATATGAAAACTAATATCTAGATCTATGCCTTAGGGTTCCTTTTATACACCAAGGAAACCTTAATGGGCTCATCAATGCATATCTATTCCTAATATATCTCATGCATATCACTTTAGCAGTACTAACTATATAACTAACAGTACTAATAAATTGACAGTACTAACACTTTGTACTAGCAGTACTAACTATAACACTAGCAGTACTAACTAAGCTTGTTAGTACTAACTCTTTCCTTTGGCAGTACTAAGTGAAATAAGTTTAATTCCCAACAATCCTCCCCTAAACTTATGATTTCCATCCAAATCTATATGTTTCTCTGAATTAAACCTTGAGAGGATTCTTCCAAACACTTTACCTTCTTGGTCTTTCAGCCATCATGTATATCTTCCTAAGAAGTTCTCTGGACATCTCATTATTTTGTTCCACCAAGAGCTTTGCTGCCAACATCTGTGTAAGAACACCTCTTGACAAAGGATACTCCTTCTCTACTAGCATGTAGATGTCAATTCCATCCTTTGTAGATACATGATGCACTCCACATGTATCATATAGTATCCATGTTATATCATGAACATGTTTCTGAGACTTCCATAACTCATCATCAACATCAGGTTTAAACAATCTCTTCAATTCTACCCAGAGCCCAATTTCTTTATCTTTTGTAGGATCTGTTGAGTTGAACCTTTCTTGAATCAGACTCCATAGTTTGACTAAATCATCTATCTCAAAAGACTTTAGCATATCTTCAAAAATCTGATATACCTCTGTATGATTACCTACCCTGATGATTTTCTAGTACATTCTTGAATCTTCAGTGTAAACCTCCCAGTCAATGATTGGATATTTGGTTTGCAGAGCTTCAACATTCATCCCTTCTTCTGGAACTATAATCATCAATTGCTGTAGTTCTTCTTGTGATAGTTAACCATCTTCTTTCTCTTTTGATTCTTCAGCTGGTTCTGAGTTTTCACTAGTCTTTTGCCTCTTAGAACTCCCTTGATCAAGTTCTTCTTCTGCATCCCTCTTTGAACTTCCAGCTGCTAACTCAGGAACTTCTCTTCTAATTTCAATCTCCATGGGTACAAAAGCGCCTACTCTCCTTATTGTTGCTTCAAACAAATTCTTGAGCTCATCAAAGGAAAGTCTCTTTAATTGTTGCAGAGTGTGACTTCCCATATGCTTGATATAGTTAGACATATAAGTTCTCTGTTGAGCTTGTGTGAGTGGCTTGTTCCTCCTTTCTTCAGCTCTTTGTTAGGCAAAATATATTTTTCTCTGGTTGATAAGTTCTGCAAGCAGTCTTGCTTTTTTAGCTTTAAGGTATTTTTCTATTTCTTCTGCTTGTATCCTTTGTGCTAGCTCTTCATCATCTTCAATTGTAGCTTGTATGTCTTCCCATTCTTCAATATTGAAAGAGATATCTTCTTCATGCACCCTGGCAATCCTTTTCCTTTCTTCTTCATCAAGTTGTTCTTGCAATCTTACAGCTGCTTCATAACCAACTCTTTCTTGTCTTTGCTACAACTTTGTCTTAGTTTGCTCTGGCTCAGATTCATCCATTTTAGCCTTACCTTTGTCTTTGGCTGCACTCCTCCTAATATACACTAGTGTCTCAGCAGTACTAATGTCTTCAGCAGTAGAAACTCTTAGAGGACTGGCAGTACTAATAGAAGCACCAGCAGTAGTAATTGCTGCACCAACAGTACTAACATCTTCAGCAGTATAAACTTTAGTTTCAAACTCCATTTCTTATCCATGCCTCCCCTGAATCTCTGCATCATGTTGTATCAATGTAATATTAGGATCTTGATTAATTTCGTCTATCTTCCTCTCCTGTTTGGAAGAATCTTTTGAATCCTCTTCATTATCTGAAATAATAATTTTGGCTCTCCTCCTAGCTTGGCTTGTCTTGACAGTCTGCTCTAACCTCTTCACCTTTTTGATAAGTTTAGTAAAAGCATCACCATAGGTCTGTTTTGTTTGCTTCAATTCTGTCTCCAAGCTTTCCACTTTGTTTGACAATTGTGTACATAGAACCGTCAATTCATGTAGTGTCATACTGCCCTCATCACTTCCAAGTGTGTTAACTCTTGGGAGAGGTGAATCATAGGACTGTGTAGGTACCTTCTCAGACCTAGTCTGAGCAATGGAACCCCCATGGCTTCTTGGCACCTGGGACTACCACCTATACCAATTTCATGAGAAAGAGGCACATTAGGTATTGTCGTGGGTTGGGTCTTAGTGATGTTACCACTAACCTGTGCTGCATCTAAGCTAGCAGCAGTAGTGGTAGCCCTTCCCACTCTGTCATCCCACTCCTCATAGACAGCCTCATCTGGTACATTGGATATAGGCTCACTAGTCTGAGGTAACTCAGTGACCTCTTTTAAGGCTTGCCTAGGTGTTTGAGTCTTTTGGTGTGATGATGATACAACAATAGGGATTGGTTCTTCATTTGTAGGTTGAGCAGTAGAAGGTGGTGGTTAGGTTTCAGAGGGATGTCATGAACCTTCACCCTCTGTTGCTTGAATTACCACCATACTTTGAAACAAAGGTGTGTATTCCCCAAAAAGTCCTCTTTTCATATTGCTAAAAAGTTTTGTAGTTAAAGTAGGAGAAATATATTTCTTGTTGTGAGGATTAAGAAATCTTTTATTCTTGTTCATAAAGATTTGTATAAATCTTGGATACATTAAAAACTTATATTTACTATCCAAATTTTTCACCATACCATCAAAAATCAATTTAGAAAAGTTAAAAGTCCTGTTTGTGGCCAAGCAAATAATAGCAGTTGCTATATTGCTACTAAATTGTTCCCAAGCAGTTTTCTTAGGACTAAGGCAGTGTAGAATGGTATGGATAAAAAATCTCCACTGAGGGGAAAATTTTCCTTTTTGAAAAGTCAGTTTATCATTAGTTAAAACATATCCCATCAGTAAGAGTTGATCAAATATTTCAGTAGTTGGCAAAACACTAATACCTTCTATATCTGCTAATTGGAGATGTCTCTTAACCGATGCTTCAATAACAGTGAATTCTTTGCCATCAACTATAGCAGTTATTTCTTGTTATCCATTATCAACTGTTTTAACAGTAGCAGTCTGCCAAAACTTTTCGATGAGAGAAACATAGATAGTAGGATTCGTAGTAAGAGCATACCTTATATGACTTCCATTGAGAAAATCTACTATCTCTTGGAATCCTTCACTCCCAGTTGGTTTCTTTAGATAAGCAACCATGTTGTGTTTGTCGCAGAATTCCAAATTCGCCATTGTAAAGTGAGAAAAGGTTGAGTAGGGTCTGGGATATATTCGTTTATGAGAGTATGAGGGTTTGGCAAAGTTAATTGAGATTATATAGAGAACTCTTAAGGTTTGGATTGGACCGACTGAATAAAATTGATTCTTTATCTTGTAGAAATCTTATGAGTGAAAGAAAGATCAAGAATTATCCAAATCACGAAAACCTATAAGAGATTTAGTTGGCGGAAATATCTCAACGGCTATATTTAATTAGCAAAAATCTGTTATTCCCAAACAGTACTAACGGTAGTGTAGCAGTACTAAGTTTAGACTAACAGTACTAAGTAAAAGCCTAACAGTACTAAAAAAATGGCCAGCAGTACTAACCTTTGAGATACTAGTTTTAACCTCAATTCCGTTCCAAAAGGCATTTCCATTATCAATGTTGATTCTCACAAGCTCTCTTTCTGTTTTTAAGCTCACTGTATCTCTCAATTCTTTTGCTCACTGAAACACTCTGTCTGTTTTTGCTTCACACATCTCTCTATTCTTTTGAGCTCACACTTTCTCTCTGTCTGTTTTTGCTTTCTCTCATTTCTTTTAAGCTCACTTTTTCTCTCTGTCTGTTTTTGCTTTCTCTCAATTCTCACAGTATTAATTATAGCAGCAGTAGAAAGTATACTTACCAGTAGTAAGGTAGACCAACATTACTAACTTGAATTTCATCATTAGCTGATGTTCCATTCCATTTAAAGCATCATTTGTGCATAATCTGCTGCATATTAATACAATTAACCTCCCCTCAATCAATACTTCAGGGGTTAAGCATTCCAATACTTGCAATCAGATATTGAAATCTTCACACTTTAAACGGCCTTTGTGAGAAGATTGGACATTTGATTTATGTGAATCTTAATCACCTAAATCAACTTCTTCTCATAAGAGTCTCTGATGAAATGGTGCCTAATCTCTATGTGCTTGGTTTTAGAGTGAAACACTGGATTTTTTACAATACATATTGTACTTTCATTATCAATGTTAATCTTGGTGTTCATAAAGTTGAACCCATAATCAAACATTTGATTTTGGAATCTCAACACTGCACCCACAAGCAATTAGCTGCTGCAACAACATATTTGCTTTAATGGTGAGTTGGGAATGATATAGTCTAATTTTTACATTACATGAAATCAACCTTTTGCCAAGAAATTGGACAACCTCTATTGTGGATTTCTGTCAGGCTAGCTTCAGCATAATCACTATCAGAAAAGGCTTCCAAGTCAAATGGTGAATCTCTAGGATACCAAAGGCCCAATTTAGGCTGACCTTTCAAGTATCTAAAGATCCTCTTCACTGCATGAAGATGTGAGACTTTAGGAATAACTTGGAACCTTACACAAGCACAAACTGCAAACATTATGTTAGGCTTAGAAGCTGTTAAGTACATTAATGATCCAATCATTGATCTATATAACTGAACATCCACATCCTCAGCTTCTTCATCCTTGATCAATGCTTTGTTAGCCTCCAAGGGAGTACTTGCTGTCTTCACATTGGCAAAATCAAACTTTTTCAAAATATCAGCCACATACTTGTCTTGACTAATGAAGATTCCATCATCTCTCTGCATGACCTGTAACCCTAAAAAGAAAGTGAGCTCCCCATGAAATCATCTGGATCTTGGCATTAAACGCTCAAACTCTGTACATAAAGACTTCTTAGTAGACCCAAAGATGATGTCATCTACATACACCTGTACTAACAGGATATCACCTTTGTCCTTCTTGATGAATAGAGTCTTATCTATAGTGCCTCTCCTAAATCCATTTTCTAATAAGTAGGTAGACAAGGTCTCATACCAGGCTCTAGGAGCTTCATGTATACCATATAAAGCTTTTTCTACCTTATAAACTTTGTCAAGGAACTGTGGATCTTCAAAACCAGGAGGTTGGCACACATACACCTCCTCTTCAATAGTACCATATAAAAAGGCACTCTTCACATCCATCTGGTACATAATAAATCCCATAAATGATACATAGGATAAAAATAACCTGATTATTTTATCCTCAGCAACAGGAGAAAAAACCTCAATCATATCAATTCCTTCTCTTGGTGTAAAACCTTGTGAACAGTTTTGACTTTTTCTATACTATTTCCCTTCTCTGCATTTTCTTGTTTCTATAGACCTGTTTTGTTCCAATGGCATGCTTGCCTTTAGGTAATTCAACCAATCTCTAAACCTTTTGCAATTTAAACTGTAGCAACTCATCTTACATTGCCTCTACCCATCTTGGATCTGTCAAAGCTTGAATAACCTTTTTGGGTTCCTTTTGAGATAGAAAACAGGCAAATAAGCAGTTCTAATAATCTTTGTGATTTGTTCTTCTCTGCTTGTTAATATAGCTAATCATAGCATTTTCTTCAGAAAAATTGATCATTCTCCTTGTTTGAGTTGCTAAGTTTAGGTCTCTAGTGATCTGGTCTTTAAGATGATCCTTGTGAATTCTAGTTGTGGGAATAGGACTGACATTCATGGTTGTCTCTAAGTTGTTGAGGTCAGCTTCTGCACCCACATCTTCATCATCATATGTACCATCAAATATGCCAGTTTCTTCCAAAGATGGCATACTTGGATCATTAGGAATAGGACTAGCAGTATTAATATTTAGACTACTAGTATTAATATTTGCATTAGCAGAATTAATACTTGGCCCAGCAGTATTAGCATCTTGAGTACTGCTATCAGTCCTTTCTTGATCATCAATTCCACTTACTTTATTTACATCATCATCTCCTTTGCTTGGTACCTCATCAGTATCCTTATCATCTGAGCTCTGAGTACTTGAAGAGAGTGGTGAATTAGAAGGCATTAATGGTAGCAGTATGTATTCATGATCAGATGCTTTCTCCAGTCCAGCTTGCCCTGCATTAACATTTGTCTCTATACCTGCATCACCATTAGTTTGATTTTCTGCAGTAACTGGCTCATAATTCATAGATTTTGTTAGTGAATCAATATCAAAGAGCTATTTTGGACCACTTCCTGCAACATTAGATTTATTTTCTAGAAATTTAATATGAAGGTTCTCTTCAAGTTTTCTGGTTCTAGTGTTAAATACCTTAAATGCCTTACCATTTACAGAATATCCAACCAAGAACCCCTCATCAGCCTTCCCTTCAAACTTGCCTAGATGATCTAAGGTATTCAAGATAGTAACAGAACACCCAAAAGGTCTCATGAAGTCTAGATTTGGTGGTCTACCAATTAAAAGTTCATAAGGTGTCTTGTTATGAGGCTTTGTTATTAAAACTCTATTCTGAACATAGCAAGTAGTATTAATTGCTTTAGCCTAAAATGTAGTAGGTAAGGCCTCAAAGCCAAGAAAAGCCAGCTCCGGCCCAAGTTAGAAAGCTCATAAGCCACTCATGGCTCAAGGGTATAAATAGAACCCTCTCCACACATGGAGAGGGTGTTGGTTACCATTTCATCACTTGTGTGTGTGTGTAATCTTCCACCTCTTTATTTCTCTCTAATAATCTTTCACTTTCCTTATCTCTTTTCTATCTTTGTTTGCTTATTGGTATAGCTTATGTTGTGTATGGATTAAATCTTTTGGGATAACATTTGGTATCATTCGCCACGGGTGGGTATAGTGTTGGTGGTTTCGTTGCTTATTGAGCTTATTGATTCGGCTTATTATAGTTTTTTTTATTTCGTTAGTTTTTCATTTTTTAAATCACTCGGCATTTTTTTTCTTTTGCTAATTTTGACAACATTTATTAAAATGATGTATTAATAGTTTTTTTTGGTCACGTGGGGCTTAGGCTAACAGTGAAAACATGTTTCATCATTTGTTTTTAAATTTTGATTATCTTCTTCTTTCATAATTTTTTTTTTCTTTCTTTCGTGACTTCTTTGTGGTCTAAACAATTTTTCCTTTAGTTCAAGCTTTTTATTAGCTTATTATAGCTTAATCTTTCGTGGCTTATTTGTGTTACAAGCTTTCGGTTAGCTTATTTCAAGTGTAGTAAGGACGAACCGATCTAGTTAAAGTTTCACAGGACCGAACGAGCAACTGTTTAGAAAGATCGAACGAGCTAGTAACCATCGAACTAGTAACCATCGAACGAGAGTGAATCGAACGAGCGCCTTTAGCTTGGATCGAACTAGCTATAACCAATCGAACTAGGACAACCGAACTAGGACCATCGAACTAAAGGGACCGAACGAGTAGTCTTTTCGAGGATCGAACGAGTAGTTTCTTCGAGGATCGATCGAGTGTTTTCTTTCAAGGACCGAACGAGAGCATTCTTCAAGAATCGAACGAGTGAAATAAAGACGACCGAACGAGAAAAATTTTATACGTTTTAAACGTATTTCGGGTTTTTCGGTTTCGAGTGACGTTAAACGACGGGACTTACGACTTATACCATCGTGCTCGTGTCATCGTTTCGATCAACGTGGTATATTCGGTTTTCACCGACGATTACCGTATCACTCCGCGAGATCAATAATACAAAACGTATTATATCTTTTCATTTCAAAACGAAAAAGCTGAAAAAAAATGGAGGGAACAGAAATATTAATTAACAAGTATTGAAAAATGGCACATGCAGTCCCTAAGTTTCAAGTGATTTTCTTCATTAACCCTTCTTTGATTAATAACACCTCTTTGTTGAAACTAACTTGCACCGTTAGTCCTTATTTCATATAATTCAACCGTTAGTCCTCAAAAGTCAATCGTTTGTGCACCGCTCATAGTTTTAAGCTTATTTTTCGCCAACAAAAGCTCACGTTCTTCGACGACAACAACGATTTCAACATCAATTAATTTTTGTTTTACGGTTTCTTCTTGATTTTGTAAAATCCCGCGAAAGATACGATTTTTTTCTCGGTTTTAATCAAAGATTTGTAAAATCCCGTGAACGTTAATTGATTTCAATCCACAACAACAATCACTTTACCTACTTAAGATCCGATATCCATTCACAGCTTCAACAAAATGTCAAATTCAAATACCAATTTGCAAACTCAATCATCGAATGCTCTTCATAATGTATCATGGAAGCGGGTAGCAAAGAACGTCCACCAATGTTCGCACGGGATTAATTACGTTCAGGTGGAAATCCAGAATCAAGAGATACATTGACACCAAACTAACCGGAGCTCTCCACTTAGTCTCCCAAAAATCTACCTACAATATATCAATGGGCTTGAGGGAAAACAGTCCAGTTTGCTGAAGGTAGTTCTGAAAAAACAACCAAAGAGAGGTATATGGACGAACTATACAGGACATGTTTCACCAAGACTACGAGATCAAATGATGCTGAAGTCAGAAGCTGTTAGATCATTCTGACAGGGATAGATAACGATATCTTACTCAATAGTTGATGCCTTGTCAGAAGCTTGTGAATGTGGAAAAGCCATTGCTAGGTTGAAACAAGGTGAATCATTAATGTTCAAGATCTTGATACCAATTTTTTTTGGGAGTTTGGGAAAAATCACCATCACGAGATGGTGAATCACCTTGAATCAGTTTTACTCACAGTTTTATAAGTGATGAATGAGCTTGTCAAAATCATGTATTGTTACTATCATCTGGTCAATGTCCAGGTCTACTTCACTACAACCAGAAATGGCAAAGGTTGTGACACTTGTTAAGCAGAGTCACAGAGCTGAAGACTGTCTCTATCACAAAAGCTTTATGGACATTCTGAAGCAAACACCAGAATGAATGTAAATGAGATTACGAATGAAAACTGCACGTAATGCTAAATCCACTTGCACTTGATGGCTCAACAAAACAACCAGTTTTCCTATCATCCCAACCATCCTCTCAAAACACTCAATATTCTCCACAGATCGCAACAGTCACAAGATACAGAGGAAAAAGCATTGTTACCTCATTTGCTCTTACTTATGATCCGAAACCTGCTACGGTTACTAAAAGATGCGGAAATATCAAAGGGAAAAGGAGAGTTTGACAAACTCATGGCTTAATTTCCCTCTCGTTTTAAGAAAAATCACAAACCTACCAACAACAAATCCGAACTTCATCAAACACCTGTCGAGCTAATCAAGATAATCTCAAAGAACTACAGAGGAATGGGTATGATAATCAGAGGGCAATTAATGTTGCTGGGGCTAGGGAAAATGTAGGACTTCCGGTAGTGCAAAAGTCTGGGTGATTCAGTGTTACCAACGGCAAGGAATCTGGGCATGTTTTAAGGGAATGTCAGAAACGAAAGGAGTTTTATAAGGACGCAGCTTATCAAAGGAAAAAATGTTATTGTGTAAACAAGAGGAAGCTGGGGTTTCAGTTGAGATGCAGAAACAAAGTGATTGGAAGATGTACTGATTGATGAGTCTGAGATCGGGAATTGGAAGACATTATATTACATGGCAAAACTTCAAGAGCGTTACTCAGATCAGTTGACACTTTTGGACCAATTCTTTGATGATGAGCCACACGCATAAGGTACAAAAACAATATGCTCAACTATTTGGTGTTTGACCATGGGAACGAAAATCTGAGCACCTGAATTAGTAATGCATATATGGCGGAACAAGGTGACCCAAATATCACTATTGGATTCACTGTATATCCGTTATGATAGAGCTCATGATGACCAGGAAATGATGATCTTGATCAGACGTGATTTGCTTGCTTCTTAATTCCAGAAAACTTAAAATGTGAAATTGATGACAGCAAAAACCGAAATAAATTTTTGGAATCATCAAAACAAGGAGTTAGTTGCTAAATTGAAAGGTGAAATTGAAGATTTCAAAAACTAATACATACAAGTTTAGAATTCATTCAATACCATTTCATAGAAGCAAAAATGAAACTGTCCAAGACTAAATCAGTTGAACTTGGTTTAAAGACCTTAAAGAGTTCAAGGCGGGAACTTGATAAGTATATGATGTGAATTATGCGTCTAAGGTGGAAAATTGATTGTGCAAAAAGCTAAAGGGGATTTAATGTCATATAAAATCGAATTTGCAAAATCATCTAATGCATATACTCAACAAATAAATAATTTAAATCAAACGATTTCGAATATGAAAAAGGAACTTTGTGCACATCAAGAAACCATCTCCATAATGTCACAAGCAAAAGAGACTAGATTAAGCTTTACAAAACTCGTGAAGACATAGGAACTTGATAAAGTCATTACTTTAGAAACACAATGTCAAGGTTTTGAATTGATATTGTATATAAAACGGCCAAATCTGTTTCAAACCTGAATATGGCTTTATAGTAATTGTATAACGGCTTTGAAAACTGAGTTCCTCAAGAAAGCTCAAAGAGCGAATCCCTCGTCTGTATGATATAGGTTGCTACAATGTAATTGCATTGATGTTTGCTCCTGATTTGACGGAACGACTTCGTCTTGAAAAAGAATGTCGATCAAAATTTAAGCGATTTAATCTGGACCGTTTGGATTATGATAGTTGAATAATCTTTATGAGTGGTTTGTTCCACAACAGAAAAGTCGGCTAGAACTACACTATTTTCCAAAACGTCAAGATGTGTCATAATCTTTCTTAATCAAGGAATTTTCCAAAGAGGTTTTTTGTAAACAAATCAACTTTGTTAGAAAAAACGAATGGATGAATCCATTCTTGGGCGATCAAAAGTGTAAAACGCTCTAACGAACTTTCAAGATTAAAAAGAGTGGTGACACGATTTTTGATGGAGTGGAACGTTGCAAACAAACAATTGCCAAAAGAACATATTTTGGTAACATCGATCCTTTCATTCAAAACACAATAGAAGGAAATTTTGGCCCCCAAATTAGCAAACTGAATGCGGACTTAGAACAATTTCACTTGTGTTTGAACGAGGAAATGGTTGCTGATTTGAGTTACTTTAATTCTCTTGAAAATGAAGTAGACACTCTCAAATCTCAACTGGAAACTCAAAAAACACAGTTTTTGAATGAAATCGACCGACTTTCAAGGGAATATTACTATGCTGATCACATGAATGCAATACTTGGTATATACACTGATTTAGATGAATTCACTGATTTGCAATGTGATTACGGAGAAACCTTGGAAAAGTGTGAACGTCTTGAAAAAGAGCTTTCAAAGAGTAGAAAAATGTCAAAGAGTTTTGAATCACTTCAGAAACATGCGATTAATCTTGAACTTGAGTTACAACAGTGTAAAGAAAAGATAAAAAATGACAAATCTTTCAAAGAAAATCAGTCAAACGTATTTCTGAAAGAACGTGAAACAAGTACTTTGGAAATTCTAGACTTGAAATGGCTCAGTTACAAGACAAAGGAAATTGCAATATGTGAGTTAAGAAACTCATTGGAAAAGATTGAAAGGAAAATTGTGGAAACTAAGTTTGAAAAAATCATCGGTTATGTCGACAAACCGAATGATTTTAAAAGTCCAAAGACAAATCCTTTTTAGGTAAACCAGCTATTTTTCAGATTTCTCTTGCAACGAAAGATTTCTCAAAGTCAAGTCCAGTTTACCAACAATGTGTCTAGTGATTTTTCAAAACAGTCACTGCACAGATTTTGCCTCAGATAAGTTAGCCAATTGTTAGGGAACACAAATGTGATTGCACCCAGAGAATGTATAAAGTGCACCAAAACATCAATCATACTAGAAACAACCTCAGTTGAATAAGGTCTTTAGGAAAACCTAACAAACCGTGTGTCTTTCTCTACAGGAGTATTCCCAATACTAGTGTTAGAGACCACGCTTAAGAGCAATATCTGGAGATTAGAGTCGTGTCTATCAATAGTCAAAGGGAAGAAGCAAGAAGTAGTAAGACCACCGGTAGGAGTTTAAGTTTCAATTAATTAAAACGATTTGTTTAAATGCGTGTAATGACAGTTTGAATGTTAAGACCTCGAATGTTAACTTTGTTTGTGTTACTTGTGGAAAATGTGTGCTGAATGACAATCATGATTTGTGTTGTCTTACATTATATAAATGGCGTGAATTCTAGGACTAGAAAACCAATGGTGTGCCTGTTGTACTACAAAACACATGCATATTGTGAACCAATCTGTTTGCAATATCCCATAAGAAACCGTTGCAACAGGACTCCACTGTCAGAAATTCTAGAAACCATTAACTAGGAAGTTATATGAGCAAGTTAGTAAGACATGCAGTTGGTGGTATCCTAAGTATACACCATCTGGATACAAATGGAAACCTAAGTCTCAAAAAGGAAATGTTAACCCAAACGTTAGTATGCCTCTAGGAATGATCTGAACTGCTATATTTTGGAACATAAGACTCCTAGGTGTTCCACTATGTCCAATACTCCATTGTCTTCTAATTTTTTTGCAGCTCGTCGAGATAGTTCTATTCATCGTAGACTCTAGGTGCTCAAAACACATAACCGGAAATCTCAAACTTCTAATTAATTTTGTGGAGAAATTTTGGGAACGGTGAAGTTTGGAAATGATTAAATTGCACCAATTCTTGGCTATAGAGATCTGGTTCAAGGAACGATTACTATCAAAAGGGTTTATTACGTCGAAGGGCTTAATCACAATTTATTCTCCGTTGGTCAATTTTGTGATGCGGATTTGGAAGTTGCTTTTCGGAAGTCTACATGTTATATCCGTGATTTGAAGGGAAATGATCTTCTCACAGGTTCTCGTGGCACAGATTTGTATTCCATTTCTCTTCAAGACTCATCTTCTCCCAATCCAATTTGCTTAATGGCTAAAGCAACATGCTCAAAGCATGGTTATGGCATCGTCGTCTATCTCCTTTAAACGTC
Organism: Tanacetum coccineum; assembly: GCA_026074375.1. Classification (NCBI taxonomy): domain Eukaryota; kingdom Viridiplantae; phylum Streptophyta; class Magnoliopsida; order Asterales; family Asteraceae; genus Tanacetum; species Tanacetum coccineum. The sequence goes on along the minus strand of BQNB010090600.1, from coordinate 12,124 downwards.
GACAAACATAACTTGCTTTCAAGAAACTAATATTGTGATTGGCCTTCTAAAGTTGAAATTTGTCAAAGATCATATTTGTTCTTCTTGTGAGCTGGGGAAAGGAAAAAGAAAGTCTTTTCAACTAAGACTATCCCAGAGGCTCAAAAAGCCGGTTACAACTTCTACCTATGGACTTATGTGGTCCTAATGCGTGTAGAATGTATTTAAAGGAAAGAAATATGTTCTTGTAATTGTTGAATGATACTCTCGATATACTTGACCCCACTTCTTGAGGTCCAAAGACGAAACCCTGGAGTTCTCATTGTTTCCTCCACACTTGTCCAAAGAGCGGACGTTCTCTGCCCAATCTCAAGTGGTACAACAGTTCGGAACCTGACAAAGGCAAAGGGAATTTCTTAATAAAATCTCTTATGCATACTTTGTAAAAGAGGGAAATTAACATGAAAACGTCAAATCTGCTTGAAACATGATACAACCGGCGTTGTCGAAAGATGGAACCGTACTCTTGTTGAGGCTGCTCGAACAATGTTAAGCGCCGCTAAAGTTCCTTTGTTCTTTGGGTGAAGCAATTGCAACAGCAGGTTTTACTCAAAACCGTTCATTGTCATTCCTCGAATGAGAAAAAACCACTTTCATATCTCAATGCCCGGAAAACGTAAGTCAAGTTCTTTCATATCTTTGGTTCTCTATGCTTACATCATCAGAGATGGTGAAAATCTTGATTAAAATGAAGGAAAAGGTGATGATGTATTTTTTGTTGGGTTTCTACTCAGTAAAGGCATACAGGCGTATTTAACAGAGAAACATGGAAATGATAGTTGAAAAAAAATTCATGTTAACTTGGACGAAAATTGCCTCACATGGCGTCGATCATGTCAGTTCTGCCCCGTTCTCACAATGTCCGCAATTGGTACTTGACTAGACAGTTTAAGTCCTGGTCCACAAAAGTCAAATATATGAAACAATGTTCCTCAAGTTGCTGAGAAGTAAACAACGTCAAATGAGCTGGAATTGCATTATGTCCGATGTTCAGTGTATTACTCAATGGAAATTCTCCTGTTGTGTCAAAAGTTTCCGCTGTACATGCTGGGGATGGATATCCCGATATACGTCAACAACATAAACACATCTCACACTTCTACAAAACACACCGATTGTTGCAGATCCACTCCATTGAACATCATTCAAACACATCAAACTCCAACTAAGTACAATGGTACTGCACCTGAGAACATTCATTCAAGCAAATAAAACCAAATACAGAAAAATGCAAATTTGACGACGATGAATTTATCAAACATACTTCAGTACACCGGGTACAAGATAAGGGGGTGACATGTCTCGTTATGTTGATTACGTCAAACATGCATACTTTCTATCAACCACCATCCTTCGCACAAACGTTGGACAAAAGATCATCATTAGAAACAAGGTTCATGGAAACTCCGTCTGAAATCCGTAGGAACTAAGACGTCAGCTAGAACAGATGGCGAGATGTGTATGTTCGCACTCCCCCCCCCCTTACTGTGAGTCGAACCGAACCCCAAAGTAACATCAAAGAAGCCCTGTCTGATTCTGCATGATTGAATCAATGCAGAAGAACTTCATCAGTTTGATCGACTATGATGTATGGGAAATTAGTCGACATAACACTTTGCAAAAATGTCATTAACTTAAAGTGGCTCTGGTAAAAAACAAAGTGATGAGGCGAAAATACTATCATTCGCAACAAATTCGTCTTGTTGCTAGGGATTGCTCAAAAGGAAGGAATTGATTTTTGAAGAGTCATTTGCACCTGTTGCTCTGGTTGGCGGCTGTACACTGTTCATTGCGTATGCTGCCACAAATCATTTAAGTGTACAAATGGACGTTAAAACAGCATTTCTTTCCGGACTCTGAATGGAAGAAGTACATAAAACCAACCAGATGGATTTGTTGACCCATATTATCCTGACAAAGTTTACCGTCTCAAGAAAGCATTATATGGTCTCAAACAAGCACCAAGAGCGTGGTATGATGAACTCTCCAACTTCCTGGGTATTCCAACAGATTCTCAATGGTTCATTGATCCAACTCTATTATAACCTAAACCTGGGGAAGGAATACTACTTGTGCAAATTTACGTTGATGACATAATTTTTGGTTCTACGAACCCAAAACTTTCAAAACGATTTGGAAAACTAATGCACAGCAAGTTTGATATGTCTATGATGGGGGAGCTGAAATTCTTTTTAGGAATTCAGATCCACCAATCCCCTCGTGGTATCTTTATAAACCAAGCTAAGTATGCTCAAGAGATACTTAAAAAGCATGGTATGACCTCATGTGATAGCATTGGTACACCAATGGCTACAAAACACCTTGATGCTGACTTGAGTGGTACTCCGGTCGACCAAACGAAATATCGTAGTATGGTCGGAGCACTCATGTACCTAACAGCAAGTAGACCAGATATTGTACATGCAACATGTTATTGTGCTCGCTATCAAGCGAAACCGACTGAGAAACATCTCGCTTAAATGGATCTTTTGGTACATTAAAGACTCCATTAACATGGGTCTCTGGTATCCGAAGGAGACCGGTTTCGAACTAACTGCTTTTTCAGATTCGGATCACGCGGGCTGTCTCGATTCTCGTAAGAGCACATCTGGCGGCATACAATTTCTAGGTGGTGATAAGTTAGTCAGCTGGTCATCCAAAAAGCAGGACTGCACTTCAATGTCTTCAGCAGAAGCCGAGTATGTGTCTTTATCTGCGTGCTGCGCACAAGTTCTATGGTTGAGAACTCAGCTCACAGATTATGGCTTTCACTTTGATAAAATACCTATGTATTGTGACTCAAAGGCAGCCATAGCCATCTCGTGCAATCCAGTCCAGCATTCCCGTACCAAGCACATTGATGTCAGTATACTTCTAAAGGCACAGGTTGAAAAGGGTATTGAGAATTATTCTTTGTCGAACTGAATACCAGTTAGAATGACTTGTTCACTAAAGCCTTATCGTAAGATAGGTTTCAAGTTCTAGTTAGACAAACTCGGTATGAGATGTTTGACTCCAGAAGAACTGGAGGTTCTGGCAATTGGAATCTGCTTGATCCATAAAACTCAATTTGTAAATATTTTTATTCTCTCTTTCTTTTGATTTATAAAAAATTTTTTGAAAAAGAAATTACAAAACATACTAAAAACCAACAAAAAGAAAATAGAAAAAATATAAAATAGAAAAAAACAAATATAAAATAAGAAAATTATCAAAAATACCAAAAAGAATCTTCTTCACATGTCTCTTGGAATCGATAACATTTAAGTTCCTAGAAAATGTTGATTAACATCGACACGGGGTGGCTAGTTGTAGCGTGTAATGAAGTTGAGCGAGAGTGTTCAAATGCTTTCAAAACTGTCATTCTAAATTTTTTAATGCCTAGTACATTTCAGTGCATAAACTTCAAAAAGTTGTTATTCCCAAACAGTACTAACGGTAGTGTAGCAATACTAAGTTTAGACTAACAGTACTAAGTAAAAGCCCAGAAGTACTAAAAAAATGGCCAGCAGTACTAAGTAATGCCCACCAGTACTAAGTAATGCCCAGTAGTACTAAAAAAATGGCTAGCAGTACTAAGTAATGCCCAGCAGTACTAACCTATGAGATACCAGTTTTAACTTCAATTCCGTTCCAAAAGGCATTTCCATCATCAATGTTGATTCTCACAAGCTCTCTTTCTGTTTTTAAGCTCACTGTATCTCTCAATTCTTTTGCTCACTGAAACACTCTGTCTATTTTTGCTTCACACATCTCTCTATTCTTTTGAGCTCACACTTTCTCTTTGTCTATTTTTTCTTTCTCTCATTTCTTTTAAGCTCACTTTTTCTCTTTGTTTGTTTTTTTGCTTTCTCTCAATTCTTACAGTATTAATGATAGCAGCAGTAGAAAGTATACTTACCAGTAGTAAGGTAGACCAACAGTACTAACTTGAATTTCATCATTAGCTGTTGTTCCATTCCATTTAAAGCATCATTTATGCATAATCTGCTGCATATTAATACAATTAACCTCCCCTCAATCAATACTTCAGGGGTTAAGCATTCCAATACTTGCAATCAGATATTGAAATCTTCCAACATCAAACGCCTTTGTGAGAAGATCTGCAACATTTTGATCTGTGTGAATCTTAATCACCTGAATCAACTTCTTCTCATAAGAGTCTTTGATGAAATGGTGCCTAATCTCTATGTGCTTGGTTTTAGAGTGAAACACTAGATTTTTTACAATACAGATTGTACTTTCATTATCAATGTAAATCTTGGTGTTCATGAAGTTGAACCCATAATCAAGCATTTGATTTTGGATCCACAACACCTGCCCATAGCAATTAGCAGCATCAACATATTCTGCTTCAGTGGTAGAGTTGGCAACTATAGTCTGCTTTTTACATTGCCATGAAATCAACCTTTTGCCAAGAAATTGACAACCTCCTGTTGTGGATTTCCTGTCAAGGCTAGCTTTAGCATAATCACTATCAGAAAAGGCTTCCAAGTCAAATGGTGAATCTCTAGGATACCAAAGTCCTAATTTAGGCTGACCTTTCAAGTATCTAAGGATCCTCTTCACTGCATGAAGATGTGAGACTTTAGGAGTAACTTAGAACCTTGCACAAGCACAAACAGCAAACATTATGTCAGGCCTAGAAGTTGTTAAGTACATCAATGATCCAATCATTAATCTATATAAGTGAACATCCACATCCTCAGCTTCTTCTTCCTTAAGAAATGCCTTGTTAGTCTTTATTGGAGTGCTTGTTGTCTTCACTATGACAAAATCAAACTTCTTTAATATATCTGCCACATACTTGTCTTAGCTGATGAAGATTCCATCATCTTTCTACTTTAACTGTAACTCTAAGAAAAAAGTGAGCTCCCCCATAGAACTCATCTAGAATCTCTTGTGCATCATCAGCTCAAACTCAACACATAAAGACTCTTTTGTGAACCCAAAGATGATGTCATCAACATATACATGTACTAACAGGATATCACCTTTGTCCTTCTTGATGAATAGAGTCTTATCTATAGTGCTTCTCCTAAATCCATTTTCTAATAAGTAGGTATACTAGGTCTCATACCAGGCTCTAAGAGCTTGATGTAGACCATATAAAGCTTTTTCTACCTTATAAACTTTGTCAGGGAACTGTGGATCTTCAAAACTAGGAGGTTGGCACATATACACCTCCTCTTCAATAGTACAATATAAAAAGGCACTCTTCACATCCATCTGTTACACAATAAATCCTATAAATAATGCATAGGCCAAAAATAACCTGATTGCTTTTATCTTAGCAACAGGAGCAAAAACCTCATTATAATCAATTCCTTCTTCTTGGGTGTAACCTTATGCAACTAGTCTTGCCTTGTTTCTAACTACTATTCCTCTCTAGTCTTTCTTGTTTCTATATACCTATTTTGTTCCAATGGCATGCATGCCTTTAGGTAATTCAACCAATCTCCAAACCTTTTGCAATTTAAACTGTAGTAACTCATCTTGCATTACCTCTACCCAGCTTGGATCTATCAAAGCTTGAATTACCTTTTTGGGTTCCTTTTGAGAGAGAAAATAGGCAAATAAGTAGTTATGATAATCTTTGTGATTTGTTCTTCTCTTCTTGTTAATATAGCTAATCATAGCATTTTCTTTAGAAAAATTAATCATTCTCCTTGTTTGAGTTGCTAAGTTTAGGTCTCTAATGATCTGGTCTTTAAGATGATCCTTGTGAATTCTGGTTGTAGGAATAGGACTGACATTCATGGTTGTCTCCAAGTTGTTGAGGTCAGCCTCTGCACCCACATCATCATCATCATATGTACCATCAAATATGCTAGTTTCTTCCAAAGATGGCATACTTGGATCATTAGGAATATGACTAGCAGTATTAATATTTAGACCGCCAATATTAATATTTGCATTGGCAGTAATGCAGTATTAATACTTGGCCCATCAGTATTAACATCTTGAGTACTGCTATCAGTCCTTTCTTGATCATCAATTCCACTTACTTTAGTTATATCATCATCTCCTTTGCCTGGTACCTCATCAGTATCCTTATCATCTGAGCTATGAGAACTTGAAGAGAGTGGTGAATTAGAAGGCATTAATGGTAGCAGTATGTATTCATGATCAGATGCTATCTCCTGTCTAACTTGCCCTGCATTAACATTTGTCTCTATACCTGCATCACCATTAGTTTGATTTCCTGCAGTAACTGGCTCATAATTCATAGATTTTTTTAGTGAATCAATATCAAAGAGCCAATCTGGACCACTTCCTGCAATATTAGATTTATTTTCTAGAAATTTAATATGCAGGTTCTCTTCAACTTTCCTGGTTCTAGTGTTAAATACCCTATATGCCTTACTATTTACAGAATATCCAACCAAGAACCCCTCATAAGCCTTCCCTTCAAACTTGCCTAGATGATCTAAGGTATTCAAGATAGTAACATGATACCCAAAACGTCTCATGAAGTCTAGATTTGGTGGTCTACCAATTAAAAGTTCATAAGGTGTCTTGTTATGAGGCTTTGTTATTAAACTCTATTCTCAACATAGCAAGCAGTATTAATTGCTTCAACCCAAAATGTAGTAGGTAACTGTGAATCTGCTAGCATAGTCCTAGCTACCTCTATTAGTGTTCTATTCTTTCTTTCAGCTACTCTATTTTATTGTGGAGTCCTAGCAACACTAAATTCTCCCTTGATTCCTTTCATCTGATAGAACTGATTCATTTCAGTATTCTTAAACTCAGTTTCATTGTCACATCTGATAATTTTAACCCTGTGATTTATTTGGTTTTCTATGCATGTGATAAAAGTTTTAAGGATTCCACAAGTCTCATCCTTAGTGGCCAAAAGAAAACCCAACTAAACCTACTAAAGTCATCAGTGACAACAAGGAAATACATCTTTTTATTTAGACTCTTTACAAATGTTAGACCAAACAAATCCATGTGCAACATTTGTAAAGGCTGGCTGATAGAGCTCACAAGCTTGGTCTTACATGAGGCTTTGTGCTGCTTTCCCTTCTGACAGGCAACACATGTATGGTCATTTTCAAAAAAAATTGACGGCAAACCTCTTACAAGTTTTCCCTCACAAGTTTGTTCATAGTTTTAAAATTTATATGACTAAGCCTCCTATGCCATAGATTAGACTCATCTATTGTAGCATGTGCAAATAAACAAGTCAAACCTCCTAAAGGAACAACATTCTTTAGATCAAAACTATACATGTTGTTCTGTCTGGGAACTTTAAGCAAGACTTGACTTTCATCAAGTAGCTTAAAGTCAGGAAATAGAACAAGACATTCAGTCTCAATGAAAAGAACACTGTTTTTCTTGTCACACATTTGTGAGACAAAGAAAAGGTTAAACTTAAGTTCCTTTACAAAGTCTAATTTCTCAGTCCTAATTTTACCTTTTCCATTAATTTTACCTCCTTTAGGACTTCCACCAAATGCAACAAATCCACCATCAATTTCTTGATAATCTGAGAGGTAGAACTTGTTCCCTGTCATATGTCTGGAGCATCCACTGTCAAAAATCCCTTGATCTCGTAAAGTATGTTGTGGATTACCGTGCACTCAAAATAAGAGAATTAGTTTCTCTTGGGGACCCAAGCCATTACTGACTTGAGTCTGCCTTGTGGATCAACATAGTCAAATCTTTTAAGAGTGTATGATCCACTATCTTTGGAGAAATGGTCTATTACATTTCCTTTTGGTCTCCAAATCCAGCATGCTGAGGACTTAATAGCATTATCTTTGTTTCCCTCAGCAGTACTAACTACTGCTTTTGGCCCAACAGTAGTTACATTATTAAACCTAACAATATTAACTTTTCCATTAAAATTATTGGTTTTAGCTGCTGATTTTTAGTTAAAGGCCCTTATTGGTGAATGTGCTTTAAAATAAGAATATGTTGTGGGTAATGCATCATTCACTTTTGGTTTAGGGGCAGCAGTATTAACAGGCCTGGCAGTACTAATTGATGCTGCTGCTCTTGGATAGCTTTGCTTAGCAGCATTAACTGGCATTTGTCCCGACTTTGTTGCAACTGCTGTTGGAACAAAATTCCTTTTAGGATATGGGTGAGTCAATTTACTTTGGTGGTTCACCCTTTGAGCATTGTTCCATACTGGTCTAATTTCCCTTTGACCAGTGACCCTTCCCTTATTATTCAACATTGGTTTTTCTACCATTTTTTTGTCATAAAAATTACAGTCTTTGATTAAATGGTTGAAACTTCCACATACAAAACAAGCTTTCTTTAAAAACTCAAAACCATTCGCTAGTTTCTGAGTCATCATCCCATTCTAGTTTCTTCTATTATCCCTAGGACTTTGACTTTTCCTGGGATACTCTACTTGCCTATGTGTGTTTTCCTTATTAACAGATTTAACATTCTCACCAGATTTGACAAAATTGATTTTCGTAAACTTTGGTTTTGTCTGATCAAATATAGGTCTAAACACACTATCATTATCACTATCAGTGTCCCATTCTTCAATGATAGGAGCACTAGGCCTAACAATTTTAAGCTTTTCTATAATATCCTTACTAGTGTTAGATATACTAGTTTCAGTTTCAGGCACACTAGTGGTGGTCTTTCTCATTGCAAACTGAAAAAACAGATTCATCTAACCCAGCAAAAGATAAGTCAGGTCTTGGGGGCATGTAGTTCCCAGTGTAGGGAGGAGGAACTGCATAAAACCCTTCACCTGTTTTGAATCTATCATTTACTGGACTATCATCCACATCACTTTCTCTACTTTTAAACATACTATGAACCACTTCACTCTTATTCATTTGACTATCATAACCAAGACCAGTTTTGTCTTTAGCACTTATTTGACTATTAATCAATTTAGTTAGATTCTTTGATGATTCTTCAAATTTTTCTAGTTTAATTTTCAATTCATCTTTCTCTTTTAAAGCTTCTTCTAACTGTTTTTTAAGGTCTTTGATAGAAATATCTTTCACTTGGACATCATACTTTAAAAATGCAATATCTTCTTCATAAACAGCTTCATTCTTTTCATGAACAACTATCCTAGCTTCTAATGATTCTAATCCCATTTGATAACCTATTATTTCTAGATTAGATTTATTAAGAGCTTCACGCTGTTGATCATACTATTTTTGAAGAGCTTCAAATGATTTTAAACAATCTTTAGAGCAAGTATGTACCTCAGTGTCAGAACTTGATGAACTGGATGAACCTGAAGATGAATGGGCCATTAGAGCAAAGTCTGTGGGTCCTTCTTCAGCTTGATAGCTCCAATCATAACCCATCCCATCAGTAACAACCAAGGCATTAGCAGGAGTCTCCACTGGTACAACCCTTCTTGTATTATCTCCATTTCTATTCCCCTGATTCCTTGGTGCCCTGCATTCTCTAGCAAAGTGACCTCTCCTGTGACAGTTGTAACATTCAACCTTTGTTTTATCAAAGCCAACAGTTTCTTTGCCATTGAAATTCAGATTCCTTCCTGTCTTCTTTATGAATCTCTTCACCCTCATGGTAAGCATGGCCACCTGCCATTTGAGATCCATTTCTTCAAGATCATCAGTATCAATCTGCTCCAGATCTTCATTGTCTAACTGTGGACTATTAGATTGATTAGCAAAGAAGGAAAACATGACATCATCAGCATAGGTTGAGGAAGAAGCTTGTCCCTGTGAACTAGCAGCAGAAACATCATGAGCAGTATTAACTGCTTCATTAGTACTGCTAGTATTATCTGAAGATACAAAAGCCACATTCTGAGAATTTGAGCTTGAGCTTGATTGGCCTTTAATCTCAGTTTCATATACCTTCAAATTGTTGTACAAATCATCCATACTCAACGTATCTAGATCAGATTTGTTTCGCATGATCAAAGTATGAGTGTTCTAAGCTAATGGTAAACTTCTTAGCAACTTAAGATTTGCATCTTCCTGAGAGATAACTTCATCATGAATTTCCAATTGGCTAATGAGTTTTTGAAACCTATCATAGGTTTTATCCAGTCCTTCAGATCTTGATGCAACAGAATTCTCATATTGCTATTTCAGAATGGCCTTTTGCATTTTCTTTGATTCTTTGTTGCCTCCAAACCTTGATTGCTTCCCATAAGGTTTTTGTATCCTTGACTCCATGAAAATTCAATAGGTGCTCATCAGGAATGGCCAACAACAGAGTGCTTTTTGCTTTTAATTCATTCTTCCTTGCTATCTTTTGTTCAGCAGTTTTAGGAGGAATAAGACCTTCAGCACCAGTACTAGCTGATGCAACTGCAGCAGGTGTATCACCATTCATAATAACCTCCCAAAGAGCATAATCAGTATGAGTAAGATATTGCTCCATTCTCATGCTCCATAGATCATAGTCTCCTGTTTTGAGTGTAGGAAGTTTTAGTGCAGACATTGTTTGGGTAGTTTCTGACTGTGATTCCATCTTCTCTTTGATTATGAGATCTTGTGTAGATATAGTGTTCTTTTTATTCAAAGTTTCTCAACAAGCTCTGATACCACTTTTTGATCCCTTCTTAACAGATCTTACTTAGCTTGTTAAAGCTTAGTTGTATTGGATAGATCCAAGACAACTATAATAGAAACTAAGATTAAGAATATCACAAACTATGCGGAATCTAGTTTGTAATACTAAGAAGAACAATGAAACAGTAAAACAAGATCTTTACTAAACTTTTAATATATTGAAAACTATTTGAGTTACAAAATAGCTATGAATACTAACTATGATTGCTATGCAAACTATGAAAAACTTATATGAAAACTGATATCTAGATCTATGCCTTAGGGTTCCTTTTTATACATCAAGGAAACCCTAATGGGCTTACAAAACGCGTTAAGTGATCAATGCATATCTATTCCTAATATATCTCATGCATATCACTTTAGCAGTACTAACTATATAACTAACAATATTAATAAACTAACAGTATTAACATTTTATTCTGGCAGTACTAATTATAACACTAGCAGTACTAACTAAGCTTGTCAGTACTAACTCTTCCCTTGGCAGTACTAAGTGAGATAAGTTTAATTCCCAACAACTCCCATATAAACTCTTTGTTTACTCTCATTTTAAGAGTAAGATACCCGTAGAGCCAATCCTTTAGGAAATACACCAATTGTTTGTTTCGTTACAGCTTTACACCTTAGCCTACCCTGTTAGATTAAGTTTATTTTATAGTTGCTAGTTGCTTAAAGTGTAAATTTTGTATTTCCCGAGTCTTGTGTCAATTTTGGTACGGTTGGAAGAAATTTGCACATCGCAAATGGGAATGTATATTATAGAAACTCATGTATTTTTACTTGCAACGCAATTATTGGTACGTTCGAAGAACGAAGAATTACCGAAGGAATTATTCGAAATTATTATGATCATAAATATGGTGAAATTACACCGAGTTTCGTAGTATAGTGTTAGCAAAAAAAATCAAAAAAATTAGAAAAATCGCAAAAAAAAGAAGAAAAGTTTGAAGATAATCGTTTCGCAACTACCGAATGAATTACACGAAGGATCGATTATTTGTTGATACAAATCGACGATGTAGAGTTTTGTATAAAGTGGAAGATATCGCCACATTCCTTGTAAAGTATATAAAGTATGGGATGATTGGGAAGTTGGCCGTTACGGGAACGCCAACTTAGGTTGTTGTTTTGTATATATGATCAAGACGTTGTAAATAGTTGTCTTTATCATGGTAACGGTCAAGAAAAAGTGTCTAGCAACTTGTATTTTAGACTTAATCTATTTGTTTCGTAATTTTTATTTAACAACAATTTACTTCTTTTTCCTAATGACTTGCTGCTGGTTTTATGCGAATGAGGATGTGTACGAGCGTGCATGTCTATTCCGTCGTTACGGCCATGTATGCATGTCTCAGCTGCCTCGTTGGTTTAAGAGTTTTGGTGAAAGTTAGAAGGTCCCTACCCTATATCATTCTTCATCCTAACCATTGGTTAAATTCGAATGAGGATGTGATCGAACACACATGTCTATTCTGTCGTTACGGCCATGTATGTGTGCTTCAGCTGCCTTGTTGGAGTGGTACTTTTGGTGAAAGATTGAA
>BQNB010090599.1:0-22438 GCA_026074375.1 Tanacetum coccineum | reverse complement strand
ACGGCTGTGAAGTGTGTGTAAGGTGCCACCCACTTGAGATTACATTAATGTGCCAGGGGGATTACTTTCAAAGTAACACGAGTGATTAGTTTGAAACATAACTTAAGTAACGTTTTGGCCCTTTTGTCTCCTGCACAAGTAACCTGCCTTATTATATTCACTGCTATATCTGCAGTTAGGGGTCACCTTTCTGATATTTTAATTACATTTTACCAGGTTTGGGGTCTAAATTCCGGCTCAGGTTAGGTTCTTTGTCCATTTGCTCACCCCTACTTCTGATATGACACTAAAAAAATGCATATTTTATGTGTCATCTCAGTTAAGCATTTGGTGATTTCACCAATCTGGTTATGCAACAATCTGTTTATAAACTATACTTATTGAAAAATAATAATATACATGTATATTATAGTCGTATATTATGTATATTAGACTCTTTGCTGCATAACATGTCGGTTAGTTGTAAGATTTTTCACCAATCTGGTTATGCAACAATCTGTTTATCAACTATACTTATTCAAAAATAAGTATCAAGCGATAATCTTTATTCTGATTGTTATTAGTATTTTGATCGGTTCGGTACCACATGCGTTTGGATACTCTACTTGCTATTGAGACTATATATGATAGTAAGCTTAGGTATATAAAATGGCTTTATCTGTATTAAAATATGTTTACTTATTCAAACAAAAGTTATAATCTTTTTTTCCAATAAGAATCAAGTTATACTTATTTTGATCTTGTGACATAACCTGTACGATAAATTTTTAACAATTTAACAATCATGCATACGTGTATGTATATATACATGTAAGCAATATACACCCCAAATGAATCACAAGTATTAGCAGGTGTATAATTATTCATTGTATAATTTTTCATTCACTGTTTGGTTGTAAATCAGCCTAATTTATGTCTATAAATTTTCATTCACTGTTTGTTGGTTGAATGATTTAGATAAGCAAATGGAACAAGCCAAGAAATCGAATCTTGCCTATGGCTCTGGTATGTTTAAAAATGTTTATATTGCATGTTAATGATGAATGTTTGATGTTAAATTTCCACGCTATATACATGTTAGATCTGGTATGTACATGTTTGATGTTAATACATATAATATAGCACATTTTATTTTTGTATAGAGAACAAAATATGCAACTTGCATTATTGTTGTATTTGGAGTTAATGATAGCATATAGCACATTTTATTTTTATGTTATCATGTTTGCTAATGAGTTTACATATCCCCTATCTGTATTTGCAACATGCTAAAGAAGTGCATGCACAAAAGACATCTTTAGCTACTGCAATGGAGGATCTTCAGTTTCGCGCTTCGGGTATGTTGGATGAAGGAGATGAATCTCTTACAGCTCTTGACGAGGTACTACTTTTTTTTAACCTAGAAATATTAGTTACCTATTGTATTTAGGTTGGTGAGTGTTATTTTTAACGATGTTTTCTTATCTAGATACGGTATTCCCTGGAGAAAAGATTAGCTTCAACCATCATAAAAAAGGAAGCGTTAGATAAGGAAAAGTTAGAAAAAGATGTAGCTTTTGCGTACCCAAAAAGGCAGATAGAAAAGGTGTTAGAAGAGTCAAAGAGACTAAAACAAGAAGCAATGGAGAATTTGAAGGTACATGAGTTCCACATGGATCGGCGCCATGTAGTCGATATGCTACAGTAAGTTGTTGTAGTCAATTCAAAAGGGTTACGTTCCAGACTTGAAATAATAATACTAGATATTAAAATTTGTGATCATGATCTATAAATTATACTGATTTTATCCATTATGAGGGGCATTTTTAGACATCCTTCCAATTGTCACACATTCTATCAAACCATATGTCAAGTCAAGAATGTGATTTTTTAGGACAATGATTTGACGATGTAAACTAAATCATAGGTATAAGTTATCCTACAGGACAACCAAAACGTGAGTTTGGTAACACGATTACCAAAAAGTATAAAAAATGAAAACATTTAGCTTATAGTGTTTTGTTTATGTATATATAAGTGAACTCTTGCATACTACAATAATCATAAGGAATCAACTCTCCATTTGGTGCTTCGTTTGAGAGGAGGTATGCAAATATTTGTGTACACATTGACAGGCAAGACGATCACATAGAGGTTGAAAGTTCTGATAGAATTGATAACGTCAAGGCGAATATTCAGGACAAGGAAGGCATCCCTCCAAACCAACAGAGGCTCATCTTTGCAGGGAAGCAACTTGAGGATGGACGTACCCTTGCTGACTATAACATTCATAAGAAGTCCACTCTCCACCTTGTCCTTCGTCTTCGTGGTGGTAACTGAAGCTTCTATTTTGTGTGGTTGATACTTTGTGAACAATTTCCTTGGTCTATAAAGAAAACCGGACGGAGGCGGGTCAAAACCGGGTCGTGAATCGGTGTTCTGGGTCAGGCCGGGTAAAAAAAACCGCGCATAACCCGGCTTAACAATAAAAAATTAAAAAGCGTTCTTCCCGAGTGCATATATTTAAAATTAACAATTAATAAATCAAATTTAATTTAAGCCAATATCTCAAAATCAATTAAATCTCATGACACATAACAAAATTATCATTAACAAAAATATGATCATCTTATTAACATAAAACCTAGTTTTAAGGATCATACAAAAAATTTTAGTTAAGTGAAAAAAAAATCAATTAATCATCAAGATCACATAACATGTCAATAAAACTACATGGTAATGGGGGTCTTGACGGGTCGAAGATGAACCCATTAGGGCACGTTTGGTAGAGAGAATTTCAGAGATTAGAAATAAAGTAGAGAATAGAATTCAAAGAAATGGAATTGAATGAGAAATGTATTGAATTTCATTGTTTGGTAACACAAGAGAATTGAAATAAAAAATAATCAAGAAATTTTTTTCTTCTTTTAAAAAACTAAAAATAAAGAACGATTATAATACAATAATTTCACCATCATTTTTTTCGAGTCAGGTTACTCGGGTCGGGTTAAGCCTATTCGGACCCGACCCCTATTAGGCTTATTCGGGTCCGGTACCCGGTTCAAAAAAATAGCATTTTTTTATTACATTTTACACATATTTGGGTTGACCCGAACCCGAATGGACCCGACTCAAGTTGAACCGACCCGAATTGAACCGAACCCGAGTAACCAAAATTAAAATAGGGTCGGGTTCGAGTATGAAATTTTTAGTCTTGACCCGAATTTGACCCGACTGTGATTATAAAAAAATAGAAAAATAAAAGCAAAAAACAAAAATAAAAATAAAAACCCATTTCTCCAAATTCTATCAAAATTAAGAAAATAAGGTGGACAAAAATTACACTACCATTTCTTTCCATTTCCCAACTTAATTCTCTTCAATTCTCCACTTTTTTATTTCTCTTTACCAAACACACTTGAGAAATAAAATTAAATCTATTTCTCATCATTTCTCCCTACCAAACACACCCTTACAGTTTAGTCTAACAAGACTAGTTTTGAAACATTAGCAAAATGGCAAGGTAGCTAATGGCAAGGTAAAAATGTAAAAATCTGAAAGTCAAAATACATAGTCCCCCAAGATTTGGTTCTCTGTGGCGACTAAAATCTGCAGTAAAAATTGGGGACTCAATCAAAACTTGAGAGAAGATGGATTGTTGTGTTAGAAATTTGCCAAAGATTGAGTTACATGCTCATCTTAATGGCTCCATTCGAAATTCAACTCTTCTGTAAGTATTCTCTATCCATACAGTGTCTTTTATTTATAGCACAACAAATGACATGTACTAGTTTATTTAATCTAGATTATGAAGTTGTGACAAAACATAAACACACCAACGGCTTTGACTGTTTAAGGTTAATTTTAGCTTTAAGTTGTTATAAAGTATGTGCCTTTGATTTTAATGTTGACTTCATATCAAGTTTATAACTTGAATTATAGGTATAATTATTATTTTTCTTTCTCAATTTAAGGGATCCAAGTTAATTTTGGTGCGATGTAAGGTTTTTTTTTTACTTTTCTCATAATATTAGCCTAGATAACTTTTAAAGATAACATTTTTAGAAAAAGTTGAAAAAACATTAAAAACCTTACATCGCACACAAAATTAAGTTCGATACCTTAATTGAAAAAAATAGTTAAAGACCTTTTATTCAAATTGATCAAAAGTTTAGTACATTTTTGTGCAATTTGCGCTTATAACTTTATCACTAGTAATGCAAAAGGGTTCATGTTGGTGCCCACTTTGCAAGACATGTTTATTAGTACTATTACAATTGCATTGGGATTGCTTGTTTTTATGCTTATCCGCATAGAGTTGAGATGAAATAAGAAATAAAGTTAAAATGAGAATAACGAGAAGAAACCACAACCGCATATTTTACATATTTTAGATGCATCTACAAAAATATATGCATATCCTTGTAATTTCTCTCCCCTTATTTGAATTGTGTGGTTAGAAATCCTTCTCATTATTCTCATTTTATTTTTTCTTCTGATTGGATCCCTTCTGGGAAGCAGTTGTGTGTCATCCACACACTGCTTATGTTTATCGTGGATTAGCCGGCCTAAAGGTCGGAAACTATAACCGCCGAAAAAAACATGAAACCTCTATAAATGTTTTTTTATTGTATTTTTAACAAATTATTATTTTTTCAGAATATTATCTGCATTTTTTAAAAATAAGAAAATCCAAACACTATTAACTGAAGTGCTTATTTTTAAGCATAAGCAGAAAAGATCATGAATCCCAAACACCCTTACCGAGGCTATTAATTCTGCTTTACTGATTTTTTTCATTATTGAATGGTACTTTGGAGTTTGGACGATTATTTTCGACATCTTTGTTTGTTGTGATGAATATATATTGTGGACATTTCTGTATTGTTTTTAAGGCTGGTTTTGATATTATGAACAGAGAACTTGCCAGAGTATTGGGTGAAAGGGGCACTATAGTCTTTTCTGATTTCGAACATGTTATCAGGAAAAGTATGCCTTCTTTCGTATGTTTCTTTTCTTAATAGTGTCTACTGACATCATTATCTGTTTCTTAACAACATTTTTCTCCTAAAAAATTAGATGACCGGTCACTACGTGAAGTGTTCAAGCTGTTTGATCTGATTCATATAGTTACCACTGACCACAAAACGATTACAAGAGTTACTAAAGAAGTATGTAATTTATACTTGAATATGGTTTTGTATTCTGAGAATGTATGTAACACGCTCATCTTTTTTCTTTGGTCATGGATTGTAGGTCGTTGAAGATTTTGCAGCTGAGAATGTGGTTTATTTGGAATTAAGAACAACTCCCAAGGTACCCACTTGCATTATAACTTGGTATAAATAAGTAATGCATTTTGGAATTTAAGATCAGTAAGGATGGTTAGAAGTGTGAACCATGAAGCAACACACGGGACCAACGTTCTTGGATTCTACATAGAATTTTTTTGCATAAAGACTTACCCCTAACAAAGTTATTCCTCGTATTTTCTATTGTATATAAATAATAATACAAAGTCGTTATTTTAGTGAATACCCTGATCAAAATCCTTGGTCTACCAGTTTAAAAAATGGTAGCTTGTAGGATAAATACCGTTGAGATGCATGAATTATTTAGGTTAGTAGCATAACGCAACATTTTGTGATACACACCCATCCCATACTAGGTCGCATAGTGTAGAACTCATTCCAAAAAGCTAGCTCAAAGGAAGGGACACGTAGACTTTATAAGCCACCAACCAATCCCATACTTGGCCGATGTGGGATCGTAACATTTTGCTTTCACACGTAAAATATCACATAACATGCTGTCATGGGTGTCTTGTTATTCAAATAAACGGCTAGAAGTTTCAATCTTGGCCTAACAAAAGTGTATGGCAGAGGAATGATTCAATAGGTATGAGCAAGCGGACATACATAGAAGCCGTTTTGGAAGGTTTAAGCTCTGTGAGTAGTAGTAGCCTTGATATCAGTTTATCTTCTAGTGATCCTGAAAAATGTGCGACTGCAACTGAAAAGAAGATATATGTTAGACTTTTACTCAGCATTGACCGTCGTGAATCTACTGCAGCTGCGATGGAAACTGTATGTTTTCAAGAATTTATTCTTAAATAATTTCAAGTTTGCATTCTCAAAAGCCCGTAACTTTTGTATTTAAAACTAAATATGTTTCAGGTTAAACTTGCTTTGGAAATGAAGGATATGGGCATTATTGGCATTGACCTTTCTGGCAATCCGTCTGTTGGTGAATGGTAGAGTCAAAGTTTCATTTGTTATTCATTTATATTTCTGTTTCTGTAATACTGAGAGATATGTTTAAATCTTAGAGATTCATCTTAAAATTTTCAGGGAGACGTTTTTACCCGCTTTGAAGTTCGCTAGAGAACAAGGTCTTTCGGTTACTCTTCACTGTGGCGAGGTCCTTCTCTTTTTATGTTTTTTATTTGATAGATGTGGCATTTTCGATTTGTATACTTATGAATGGGTTGGTTTGCCTTGTGGTTTATCTCAAATCTGCCTAATAAGAAAAAGGAGCCAAACAAGAGAAACGAATTGAAAATCTTTAGAAGTCTTTCTAATAATGTTTTTGAAACATAATTGACTAATTCGTCAGTTATATATAATGATACTTAAAAGGGACTCTTTTTCAGTCTAAATCGTTTTTGCTCATTAACCAAACCGCCCATTTTGCAACCTCTACTCTTAGATCGTCCATAAACTTATGTGAAAATTGGACATGAATGGTTATTATATGACAAATAGTATCTTATGAATCTATAAGTAAGATCATTGGATATGCATCATGAAACACTTCGCATGATTTAACAGCTTCTTTTTCAAGTTTGTCATGTCTCTATGAAAAAGAGACTAGTTGGGACTACTTTGATACGTTCAGTTTAATCTACCAGGAAGGGTCTTAAAGAACTGCATCCCTCTCATGAGCTAGAAACCTGTATCTAAAAGCCCGCATGTAAACCTTGTTTTTCAGTTAGTGTAATAAATAGTACGTAGGAAATAGACTCTGTATGAGATTGCTTTTTATACACTGTTGGCGTGAAAACAAAATTTACTAAGGATTTTGACTGGAAAATGAGTTTCATTACCCCCATCAGACTACTCATTGGATAAGAAATCATGAGAAGCTTGGAATGATTTAATAATACTATGTTTAATGTCAATAATTTTACTGTAGAAAGTGAACTCTTAATATCGTGGATTATCATAACTTGTTTACTTTCACGACATAGTGCTTTTAGGTACCTAATCCAGTTGAAATTCAAGCAATGCTCGACTTTCTTCCTGGTAGAATCGGGCATGCATGTTGCTTTCAAGATGAAGAATGGAGGAAACTGAAATCATCCAAGATCCCGGTAAATTTATGTTCCTAGTCTATCAATGATACATTTGTTTTTTTGGAGGAAAGTCCTTGAAAATATTTCCTTGCGCTAATATTCAGGTTGAAATATGTTTAACATCCAACATCAGAACCGAGACAATTTCTTCGGTGGACGTCCATCATTTTGGTTAGTTTGTTCTTTGATGTCCTTATGATCTCGGTGGAAATAAGGACCACTTGTCTAGTCATGTAACATTTTTGTTATATGAGTCTCATTAATATGGTCTGAGGAAAGGTGGCAAATTACGGGACTACAGCCTGGATCCTATTCTTGAGCATAAACCAGGATTAAACTTGAAAAACAGATATTGTGAAGAGCTAAAGGTGGCAAAGTTGGTTGGGTAACGGGTCATAACGAGTCACTTAGTAAACGGTACAGGTCGGATCTGGTTGACCAGCTAGTTTGGAATTCACATTTAATAATGTATTAATTTAAATATTAAAATTTTATGTTATATGCAAAAGAATCAATAAAATTGTGGCATCAATTTTATTGAACTAATAACAATGGGTTGAAACTATACAATGCTTACAACCTCCCCTCAATCATTTTGTACCAAATATTTAGACCGTTTTCTAAAATATAGTTTGTGTATAATCAAATTTTATACTTGATTATTTTCAAAGCTCAATGGAATAGGAGAAGAAAATGTTAGCAGATCTAGAGTTTAAACCCGAAAATCTGTCAAATTGCTTTTGTGGTAATGTCTTATTTGAACCTGTTTGAATATATGCTGTTTCTCCCAAACAAACTGAGAACGTTAACAAAAAACCTCAAATGGACCTAATTTATCTCACACTGGCCAAATATTGATCCCTCTGACTATGAACAACTTGATCCTGTAACACCCTCGTGTTTCGTGTTTGTTTACAGCCGAACTTTACAAGGAAAACCATCCAATAGTCATCTGCACTGACGACTCAGGGGTATTCTCCACGAGTCTTTCAAATGAATACGCCATTGCTTCTTCTACTTTTGGTATGAATTTATTTCATTTCAAACATTGCACAATATTCATTCAACGTAGATAATAGAGGGACGCGTTGACAAGTTTCACGTTACAACTTCTAGTCGCACTTTTTGAAAGTGATTTTTCGTCATGTGTTTCCCCTTCAAGGTCTTGGAAAAAGAGAGATGTTTCAACTAGCAAGAAAAGCTGTTGATTTCATATTCGCTGAAAATCAGGTAAAAAAGGATCTGATCAAGATGTTTGAGACGGCTGCTAAGACGCTAGAGTACAACTAGTATTGCACAAGGTTGCCTTTTAATTTTTCTGGAACACAATGCTCTGAAATGTGGCATTTTAGAGTATCTATGATCATTGTATTTTGACTGTTTTATTTTATGGTGACATTTGGAAACTACTGTCATCAAAAAGTGCGTCAACAAATAATTTGGATCTTTTGATATCTTGTATATATCAATAGCTTTTCATACACTTAAATCTTTGTATAAATGTGCGTAAATTGTACTTCGTATATCTTTTGAATTTACATAAAGCAGCAGTGGTCTAGTGGTAGAATAGTATACTGCCACGGTAGAGACCCGGGTTTGATTCCGGCCTGGTGCCTGGTGCATTGTTTGTTGAGCTATGACGAATGCCTTTACTGATGGCTGGGGTCCATCAGACGAATCTATACTTTGAAAGTTGACATAACATGCCGAAAGAGCTCTTCACTATTTCTTGCTTAACGTCCTGAAATCTTATATCATATCGTTTAAGATTTGAACTCTTACCTGGAAGCTTTGGCTCTAGTCTATTTGAACTTTATTCATGATTTGTGTCTTGTGATGCACAATGATATTTGCGCATATTTGCTCACCACAAACATTTTTGCTGGACCTGGAAAGAGGGGGATTTTTAAGATTGTAGAACTGCAAGCATGGATAAGCAAAGAGGCGTCTTCTAAAAACTCTAGATTGAGACTATTAATTTCGTTTCCTCATCTGTATCCATAAAAAAATGATTAGAATTCATTTGTTTAAGTTGAGAAGTTAAAGTGTGTGTATAAAAATTACTCTCTCCGTCTCATAATAAGCGTCCACTTTGACTTTGTTTAGTATTTCTTGTTCAACTTTGATCATAAATATTTTTATTTGTGTTGTATAATACTTGATGAAAATAATACCAATGAAAATACATATAAAACTCGATCCATTTATATATTTTTCATCAAGTATTATATAAAAATATTCATAGTCGAATGAGAAAGACTCAGAAAAATCAAAGTGGACATTTATTATAGGATGTTATTTATAAAGTAACTTTATTAAAATTAAAAAAATATTTTTTTGGCAACAGCTAGTTTTTGGTTTATTCTCTCATTTGGTCGAGTTTCCGACCCAACCAAGCCAAAAAGCGTCAAAGGTCGTGTAGGAGGACGCGTTCCCTTGATCAATCGACCCAAAAAGTGACCTTCCGTTAGAGTGGTCGATACTACGGCTCAAGGGTTGGGCCAGTCTGAAGTAGCACACGAGCTAATGACTAGTAGGGATTATTCCATTACATATCCATAATACAACTCATTTTCATCTCACTCACTCATCAAAACCCTAAATCCATCCCAAAAGTAAACCCTAATCCTTCCATCAATGGCTTCCATCACCAACAAGCTTCGATCAGTAAACCCCAAACCCATTTCAATCTACCTAACCCAATCCCGTCACTTGTCATCAATCCTAAACCCAGATTCAACAACTCCATTAACCAGCAAAGAAAAATCAAGAACTGCTTTATCACTTTTAAAATCCGAAAAAAACCCAGAAAAAATAATCCAAATATGCAAAGCAGCTTCGCTAACACCAGACTCCCATCTTGATCGTCTCGCATTTTCACTCGCCATAACAAAGCTAAAAGATTTGAACTATTATCAAGGTATACGTAATTTCATTGATGAGTCGCTTAAAACTAGGCCTGATTTGGTGTCTGATAAATTTGTATGTGATGCGATTGTGGGGTATGGGAAAAGTGGGTTGATTGATGATGCACACCAACTGTTTCATAGTTTGCCCGAACTCGGTTTGAAGTATAATGTCAAATGTTTGAATTCTTTGTTGTTTTCGTGTATGTTGGCCAAGAGATATGATGAGGTCAAAAGGGTTTATTTGGATTTTCCTGGGAAGTATGGTGTCAAGGCGAATGTTGACACGTATAATACGGTGATTAGGGCGTTTTGTGAGTCGGGTCAAGCGAGTGCGTGTTATTCGGTTGTTGGTGAGATGAGTAGGAAGAAATGTAGGCCGAATGCGAGTACATTTGGGTTGATGATTGCGGGGTTTTATAAGGAGGAGAAGTTTGAGGATGTTGGCAAGGTTTTGGAGATGATGAAGAAGTATGATGTGCCGGTTGGCCTTGGGATTTATAATATTAGG
This sequence comes from Tanacetum coccineum, assembly GCA_026074375.1. Lineage (NCBI taxonomy): Eukaryota > Viridiplantae > Streptophyta > Magnoliopsida > Asterales > Asteraceae > Tanacetum > Tanacetum coccineum. The sequence goes on along the minus strand of BQNB010090599.1, from coordinate 11,688 downwards.
ATACAGAGTTTGTGTAAGCTTAAGAAGAGTATGGAAGCTAAGGCGTTACTTGATGGGTTTGTTTCGAGGGGTATGAAGCCGAATTCAGTTACGTATAGTCATTTGATTCATGGGTATTGTAGGGAGGGGAAGTTGAGTGAGGCGAAGGAGATGTTTAAGAAGATGGTTGGTGGTGGGTTCAAACCGGAGAGTGATTGTTATTTTACACTGGTTCATTATTTCTGTAAAAGTGGTGATTTTGAAGCGGCGCTGGATGTTTGTAAGCAGAGTATGGAGAAGAATTGGACCCCTAATTTTTCAACTATGAAGTTACTTGTTGAAGGGCTTGCAAATGGTTCGAAGGTTGAGGAGGCAAAGGAGATTATTGGTCAGATGAAGGAGAAGTTTCCAAACAATGCCGATGTTTGGAATGAAGTAGAAGAAAAGTTACCAAAAGTAGAGGATGCTTGATATGGTATGTGGATGATAATACAATATTTTCTTGAAGTTGCAATGCCAGAATTAACATCACTAGGTCTGGCGATTTCTTTACTACTTTTTTATTTTTTTTTTTTTTTTATTTTTTTTTTTTCTTTTTTCTTCCTTTTTTTTTTTTATTTTTTTTTTCCTTCTTTTTTTCTTCCCCCTTTTTTTTTCAATTTTTTTCTTTTTTTTTTTTATTTTTTTTTTTCTTTTTTTTTTTTTTTCTTCTTTTTTTTTTCCTTATTCTTTTTCTTTCCTGTTTCTTTTTTTTTTTTGTTTTTTCAACCCCTTTTTTTTTCTTCTATTTTTCTATTTTCTCCTTTTCCTTCTCCTTTTCTTTCAACTCTTTTTTTTTTTTCCCCCTTTTTCTTACTCGTTGATTGGGTCTTATAGAAATTGCTCATTTTGTCAGCATTAGTACGAAACTAGGTTTGTTGCTGCATTTGGTCTATATATTAGCTTGTTCTAAAAGACTTTATTTTCTTGCTGAGCAGTCTTGCACCATTAAGATTATAGCCTGATATGCTACATTTGTTTAATAAGCAGTTTGTAGGTAGAAGAGATGTAGGCTGCTTCTTTTTGTCATGGTTTACTTGCCTGCATTTCTGAGGTGAGTTCTTAAACACCTGTCAGATAATACCATGCTGTTTTATTGAATACTATATTGTTTTCTTGTTTATCTGTTCTCCCATTCTAAATGCCTTCAGTTTTTTTGAATATCAATTATGGCTCAAATATATGAAATCATGGCCCAAGCCATGGTGGCCGGCCAACTCAAGCCCAAACAAACATCCATAAATTTTGTTTTGTTTATTTAGGAAGTTTACTAACCACTTTTGACCCTATATAAGAAATTAGACCTCCCTTAATATCACTTCCTAAAACACAGTTAGATATATCAAAATTTTGTCTGCTCTCTTTCCTTCTCCTTGGCTCGACGAACAACCCACCACCATCATCAATTCACCACTAAAAATTCTCAAATCAATTTCAATCACTCCCATATCATTCTCACACTAATCCCCATCATTATTTACAAGTAAAAACAACATGCACGGGTTTATCAAGAATCTTAGTTTTTGAAGATTTTATTGATTTTGAGTATAATTGAAGCAACAAGGGGTTGAATGCAAGTGATATTGCAAAATTTTGATCAATAAAAAGTTAAGGTTTTGGTATTTAAGGGGTGTTTGGTTTTCGGCAAAAACAAAGGCCCAAGGAGATTTTTTTGATCTTTTTATTGCATTCTCAATTGTTTGTAAGTGTGTTTTAAACCTCTTTTGTGTTGATTAAATTTTATTATGTATGCATGTGTTTAATTTTATACTTAGAATTCATGGATCATTGTACATGTTGTGTTTTGAGGTTGGATTAATAGTTTGAGGTGATTAGTGATGGAGCTAGGCTAATTTAAGAGTAATTGTGAAGCATTGGTGTTGTGAAAAATGAAGTTTGAAGGGGTTTAAATCTACCCATGAACTATAAAGAATACAATGATTAGATAACACTTTGTTCTAGTATCGGATTCGTTCCCGTGCGGGAGTCTTTTTTGTTCCTTTTATAATGTTTCAAAAATAAATAAAGAAATTCTTATAGATCACTAATATTTTTGTAAAAGCTTACATATGGTGAGATAGTAAACACTAATAGTGTGTTCATTTTGTTATAATATTTTTTCGTTTGCAGATCTCTCATATATATGAGACCAGAAGATACGACTTTTTTACTACTAATTTTCATTTTTTGATATGAACCGGGTCAATAACAGAGATGAAAACAACGAATAAACAAGATAAATGGTTTATTTTGATGAGATATTCAACCCCCAATTGATAGGAAAATCAACTCTTAATTATATTCAACATAATGAAAGTTACATCCCTAATGCCCTATTTATAATTAAAGATAACCTAGTCCTAATAGGATAAGTAAAAAACTTACCAAATCCTAATAAAGCTGCAACTCTTAGTATTTATGTATGAGGTATGCTACATCCACCAAATTTTTAATTAACCAAATAATTAAAATAACTAAATAATAAATCGGCTGATATCGTTTTCTTGATATGAGATAAAATAACGATGCATTATGCATAACGGCAGAATCTAGAATTCCGGAAAATACTATAAAGACGTCGAATTTTTTTGTTGTAATTATCTTTTCACAGATCCAAGTATTTGCTATGAGAAGTTTCTGAAACTAAAAACTGGCATGATGCTGTGAGAACTTTGATCATTGATGGATATTTATTAAGATATTCAGTAAACTCACTAGTTTTTTTCTATGATATGTTACTCTTTCTAATGGTTCAACTAAATCTTAAATTGCTTTACATCAGCTTAAAGGTTCTGGTAACTGAACCCGGGAATCTTGTTTGTATGGTGGTTGTCGCGGCTCTTAGCTACATCCATCTTCATGCAGACTTTGGGCAGAAATGTATCTTTTAAGAATCCAGTGTTACTCTTCTTCCTTCTCCATGCAACTCTTAAGAATCCAAAACCTGACCAAAAGTTGGAGCCACCACCTCTATGCTTCTTACCAGGATCTAGAGAGATTTCACTATTAAGATGATCACCACTACTATCCAATTCAAGTCTCTTGAAATACTCGATTTCTTTCCTCACCAGGTTACCCACTGTGCCACGCGTCCCTATCTCGATCAGAGTAGTAGCACCACCACCTCTCTTTTCCAGAGGCATTTGCAACATTGCAACACGAGCATTTGGTGCTATCACCTTTTAAATTGTAACAAGTGGTAGTGAATGGTGATGGCTGGTTTTAAGTCATTGTCTAAGGTTGGAAAGATGGCTTTTGGTTGGTAAATCACTTTTAACAACAATAATCACAAACAACACCTATTGCCTTAATAACTTGTACGTACTATATATACCTCAGAAGCTGTACATTAGTAATCCTTTTGCTCTTGTACTCTGTAGACCTCTTATTTGGCTTTTGTAACGGAGCTGGTCCATATAGATATGCCTTTTATAGAGTGCAATATTTCTTTTGCATTAAACTAGGTTTTGTGTAGTGAATTAGCAATTATGATAATTATTGGGTTTTAACTAAAAAGCAAGGGTGTATGTATGCTATAAACCAAGAGTAATCCGACCTTTTCATTTGGTCGGTCTCCACGAGACCTGATCGAACCCTCCACTACCTAGCTTTTTGACCGACCAAACCCACTTAACTTTTTCATTTGTTTGGGCTACTATGTGACGGAACAAATTGAAAGAAAAGAAGCCAAAATTTGTTGGTCCGTTCCTCTTTAATACTCATTTGATGGTCTCCTATTTATATAGCTGGAAATATGGTGGTCACATGTCCGGTCGGATTATGGGGGTTTGGTCACTGTTTAGTCTAAAAAAGAGAAAACTGATGTGACGCTGATGTGACAATCTGTTTTGGTCATCTCGTTTAGTCGGATTACTCTTAATCTAAAGCATTGCTTAAGTGAAATTTGACAAGTGTATTTGTATTCATTCTACAATCAACAAGTTTACTATGACATTTGAATTTTACATGTTAGAGAATATACATGAATCTTCTGGCGTCATTGATTAAAAAATAATCATTTTGTTTGCTTTGAAACATGTACGTATGAAGTTGGTTAACCATCATTGTTACTCAACATTAAACATTGACTATTAATATGTTTGGGTTTCTGGTAACTAGTCTCTTGATGCTTCTTAGACATGTTAACCATTGTTTAAGTTAAACAATGACCATGACCAATGATTTTCGGGTTACATAATGCAGTATATGGTAGGTTCAAAAAAACCGTGAAACCGACGAACCGAGCCGAACCGCTCAATCCGAAACCGAAAAAACCCGAAACCGCTCAATCCGAAACCGAAAAAACCCGAAACCGAAGAAACCGAAACAGAAAAAAACCGAAACCGAAAAAACTTTAATGGTTCCGGTTTCGGTTTTTAAATTTTAGATATCCGCGTTAACCGAACCGAACCGTGAATATTCTACATGATTATTTTCTACTAATATTCAAAAATAATTGTACAAGTATTAACCGATTATTTCCAATGCTTTTATTGTTTAACGACTATCTCGCTCGTAGTAAACATTTGTAAAATCTATGTGTGAAAATTGGGATTATGTGATCGCTAATCTATAACGTCGAGTAATATTTTTTGTTAATACGTTATATATGAATATTTGAATGCAATTATTGTAACGAAATACTTAAGTTTTATATGACTTTTAAATTCAACGTCATTTAATTTTACTAGAAATACATTTTATGTTCTTGACTATGTAATTTTTTATATGGTTAAACTCTATTAAACGTCAAAAACGGTTAACCGTGACCCGAACCGCGGGTAACCGCTCACTTCGGGTACCCGCATGTCCGGTTACCCGCCTAGTACGGTTCGACGACGGATAGTAAAATTAATTACCCGCCCCGCGACGGATAGTTTAAATCTTTTTTTTTTTGTCGAAAGTATATCAAAGTGGATATCTATAGAAAGATAATTAAATGTTCGTCGTGATGGTATATTTTTTTTTGCTTAACGATTAACGGTTTATGAGATATTTAAATTTTAAAAAATAGGTGAAATAATTAAATGCTTTTAATCACAACCATTGATTTCTTTTTAGATGGATGATGTGGATGAGTCCCCTAATATCCAACCTTTTTTTGGTATCCAATATAACTCTCCTCTCACTCCTATTAAATATATAGGACTGAAAATTATATAATATTAAGAAAGATACACTCATTTAATGCACTTAATTTTTATATTAATGTAAACAATGTGTTAAAGCTAAATGACATTTTAATGGGCAAATTGACTCTTATAGTTTTTTATTTTCAATTTTTTTACCATTTTAAGTACTCTAAAATTTTATACCATAAGTGGGTCACTGAACTTGAGATTTTATTCCATTTTAAGTACTCTTTTGATATGACACATGAGTTTTCGACCATTCTCACCGATTTCGTTTGTTTTCGACCGTTTTCTCCTGATTTCGCTCGATTTTGACAGTTTTCGACCATTTACGTTCGTTTTTGACCGCTTTACACTGATTTGTCCATTTTTGACCGATTTCATTCGTCTTCGATCGTTCTCCGCCGTTTTTTACCGTTTACGACCGATTTCGTCCGTTTTTGACAGTTTTTGACCATTTACGTTCGTTTTCGACCGCTTTTGACTGATTTCGTTTGTTTTTGACCGATTCGTTCGTTTTCAATCCTTTTCGTCCGTTTTCGACTGCTTTCGACCGATTTTGTCTGTTTTCAACCATTTTCGATCATTTCCGGCCAATTTCGCCCGTTTTCGTTTGAAAAATCATTCATTTTTGACCATTTTTGTCATTTTTTGACTATTTTTGTCCGTTTTTGTTTCCGACATCACCAAATGGTGTCAACCCTTGTGAACTGATATCACAACATAAAGAGCAAACTGCGTAAAACGGTCGAAGATGGTCAAAATCAGTCAAAAACGGATGAAATCAGCCAAAAATGGTCGAAAGCGGTCAAAAACGATCAAAAACAGATAAAACAAACGAAAACGTTCGAAAACGGATGAAATGAGTCAAAAACGGTCGAAAGGAGACGAAAACGATCGAAATCGGTCTTATACGATCAAAAACGGACGAAATCGGTCAAAAACGGACGAAATTAGTCGAAAACGAACGTAAATGGTCAAAAACTGTCAAAAACAAAAGAAATCAGTCGCAAACGAATTTAAATGGTCGAAAACAGACGAAATCAGTCGAAAACGAACGTAAATGGTCGAAAAGTGTCGAAATCGTTGGAAATCAGACAAAATCGGTCGAAAATGGACGAAATCAGTAGAAAACGAACGTAAATGGTCGAAAACTATCAAAAACGGACGAAATCAGTTGAAAACGGAAGAAAACGGTCGAAAACAAACGAAATCGGTGAAAACGGTCAAAAACGGACGAAAATAACGGAAACGCACGAAAACAGTCAAAAACGCATGTGTCATATCAAAAGAGTACTTAAAATGGTATAAAACCTCAAATACAGTGACCCACATATAGTATAAAATTTTAAAGTACTTAAAATGGTAAAAAATTGAAAGTAGAAAACTATAAGAGTCAATTTGCCCTTAACAAAAAAGGATAAACCTTTTATAAATAGTGTAGATATAGATATATATATTCAAGTAGCACTTGTTTCATTTATTACTATTACGAATTTTCCAATTTTGTTCCAGTTTGCATATTTAAACTCTTTTTACCCAAAAGAATTTGTAATTTGATCTATTTATCATCCTTTGCTTAAAAAAATACAAATTTCAAAAGATTTTTTTACAACGTTGTTTACATTAGATATTTTAGCGAGAATTGCAGTCACTTGATATTTATGTCTTCAAGTTAGATGATTTTGTGAAAATATCTCTCAAGTATATCCGGGTTTTGTGTGTCTGACTAGTCTTTGGTTCGTACCCTTTTGAGTTGCTCAATCGTTGCTTTTTTTAAGCAACTCAACTCGTAGTGCTGCAATGTGAATGTAGCATAGTGAATAACTGAAGATGACAGCCAAAATATAAAGGATCAACAGTTTGTAGTATTTGAACCTGACGCGAATCGAACACGCAACACGCAACCTTCTGATCCGGAGTCAGACGCGCTACCATTGGCGCCACAGATCCTGTTGTGTTCTTATTTGTGACTCAAATAATATTATCTGATAAGATATATAATCATTTAAACCAAATATCAAATATTCTATTCCTAAATAAAGTAACTGTTTTTGTGTTCCAAAAAAATTATATATTTATTTAAAAGTTTTATCATTTTGTCTTGGTATGCTATTCATTTGTATTTATTAGGCTGCCCACTATGACTCGGTCGACGTCGATCGATTTCGGTCGCCCCCATAGTGGCACGTCGGTCGCCCACTTGGTCGCCGGAGACAAAAATTGAAAAGTGTCGAGGTCACGACCGTTGTCGAGCTAAGGAAAAAACAAAAAAACCCGCCCATTTTTGATTTTAATTAAAAAAACCTTTTTAAAATTTTATAATTTAAAAACACTATAAATACCCAACTTATTACACCATTTTATACACACATTCAACCCACTTATTTTTATACTTCTCATTTCTATACACACAATGGCTTCCTCTTCAATCCGTCGTGGAAATGCCAAGACGATACGACCATGGACAACAACGGAAGAGATCGCGTTGTGTAAAGCTTGGTGTGAGGCGATGGAGAACTACAATGCAGGAGACAAGAGAACCGGGTTTTGGGAGGTTGTTTTTGATAACTTTAAGAAAGAAATGGGGGAGACTATTCGAAAATACGATACCGTCGTTGTCAAATGGAAAGAGCATCAGCAACTACTTCTTGATGAAGAAACATTAAGAGAAACGTTAGAAGAAGAAGAAGCAAAGGCTAAAAAAGGACGAGCAAAAGCTGAAAAAGAATGGGAGGAATTTGTTAAGCAAGAACAAGCTCATGATGAGTTATTCAGATTGGAATTTGGGGTGAAATCTGATTCAAAATACCAAACAGATTAATTTAGCTATGTATCGTTTTTAATAATCTAGGAACTATTATGTTGTTTTATTGTAATGTTTTAATGTTATTTGAATTTATTTATGTAAGGTTTTTTATTATTTGTGTAATATTTTTTAATTTTAATGGAATTTAAATCTGGTGTTAAAAAAATTAAAAATGAAAAAAAAATGTAAGTCGCCTTGTAGTGGCAAAAGGTCGCCTGTAGATCGTCGAAGAGAAAAAGCTAATATGGCATCGAAAAGTACAGGTCGCGACCCACGACCATAGTGGGCAGCCTTTGTGTTTAAAGTAAATGACTAACTTCATTTCATAGATGTAGAGTGCATTATGTGTTTAGTTATATAACTTTGATTAGTAAGTATATAAACGTTAAACTTAAGAAGGAAAACAAACACACTAACGCTCATATAAAGATGATACTCTATCTTGAGGCTTTTATCTCATGAAAATTGTATTTTCTTTTTGGACGATGAAAATTAAATCCTTTAAGAGGGTGTTTGGGAGTGCGTTATAAAAGAGATTGTCTGATTATTCAGGTTTTGAAACGCAATAAGCTACTTCATAGTGTTTGGCAAACTTGAACTCAAAATCACTTTTCTGCGTTTGGAACCTCTCAAAATGTCGTTTTGCAAAAGCATGTATGAACATGCTTTTTGAAAACGCTGGTATCTTTAAAGTGGAATATTACTACACTACCCCAGAATAACATCATCTTGCTTCAACCAAAATTCAAGGCTAACAAAAAATTGTGACAAGAAAAATAACATGCTTACATTAATAACTTTCAATCTACAGAAAATCACTATAATTTTTTTCTAAAGCTCAGAAATGACTCCATCCGTGACTCGCATTACTAAGAAGACATGAAATTTCTAGAGTTTTTAAATATTAATGAAAATAAATGGGTTTCTCACTATCTCTTGAAATGAAATGAAAAGAGGTGGATGATGATGAATGTGTGGACAAAAGAGAAAGATAGGTATATAAAATGAAAAAAAGGGTTAGGTGTTATACACTTTTATAATATATAAAATGGAATATAAAGGTATAATAGATTTTGACTAATCGTATAAAGCAAAACTGAAAAATGTTAGTGTTAATTTTTTGTTAATGTCTCTTTTGGTCATTTTACATGTTAACACATGAATTAATTTAAATTTGACAAACACTCAAAAATTGATTATCTGATTATTGCGATATCAAACAACATAATCAAATTCAAACACTATATTTTAAAATCACGTTTTGCAACAGCTGATTATCTGATTATCCGTTTTCAAAACGCATAATCTATTTTCAATAAGCAATCCCAAACGCCCCCTAAATCTGAAAAACGTGATCTCGAAAAAAAAACGTGAAGCTTGTAACGTAGGATGTTTCTTATTCCCTCAACGACACTGTACTATTGTGTTCTTCGGGTATAAGTTAACTAAGCAAACTTATTAATTTACTAACAGGGAATAACGCCCTCATCCTACCGAGCCAATACGGCGTCGGGTACCGGTGACTTATTTTGTGGCACGTAGCAATTGTCATTCACTTATTACCGTTTTTTTTTAACATAACATTACGAAAAAAGGACGCCGATTTTTTAATTAAGATAAGTATAAGCCATTACATCTTAAGACATAAATTTGTGTTATATATATATATAAGAGATCAAAGAATATAATTTTGAAAATTTGTATTCTCAACTTCCTTATTCAAATTAGATTACAAATGGGTAAAACACAACATAATGACATATAACAAAAAGTTACTAAATTATAAAGTCTGTATCCGGCCCATTACATGATATTAGTTATAAACTAAAGGTAAAAAAGTTAAGCCCAAAACAAAACACAAGCTTATCCAAATGTTTGTTGTTCATTACTTCAGTTCTTATGTCTATAGATAAAAAATGTATCAAAGGTTGAAAAGAAAACCATGTGCGGGATGATAAAAAAATAAAGAAGATTTATCTACAAACACACCGATGATTCAAGATGAAGAACAAAAAATTCAACACACAAGCTTCTGGTTTTCAATTATTCTTGATTCGAGAATACCACCAAAGCCAAAAAAGCACCATTGGAACCACTAAAACCACAAAGAAACCACCCAAGCTCGAATAACCACTTGTTAAGTCAAGATTTGATGGTGACGGCGGCATAATCAGTTGATGTTGGCAGCGGTTTTGGTGGCTGTGGCGTCAAAAGAATATGCTTTGAGCCTTCTAGCGGTGGTGGACGTGACATGTTGTGTGATTGAAAAAGAAGAGAGAATGAAACTGAAAATCTGAGAGTGCTATTTTGTTTTTGTATGACTTTTAAGTTGATTATATATGAATTTTGGGATGGGCTGTTACATAGCGATAAATGAGGCTACAAATGGGCTTTGTACGTATTATAAAAAGAATATAAGCAATTAAAGCTATATTTGTAACAGCCCATACGTTTTGAAGGTGTAGGTTACATAATTGAATGTATTAACTTTCATAATGTGTGCGAGTTATTGATTTTATTGTCGTTTCATACATTTACACTTTCTATTAAATAGGGGCATCTTAAATTTTCAACATTCAAGAATGGGTGAAAAATGCTTTATAATGTAGTATAGATATGCATACTTTGCTCCGACAAGATTAAATATCCTGTTATTTTATATTTTTTTAAAACGGCAATTTTTAATTATCTCATAATATTACACCACAAATCTATCTCACATGTCCTAAGCAGGACTTGAACTCACAATCATTTGATTGAGAGCTTCTCAAACAACATGAGGTACCATTGGGACATAAGTCATTTGGTTCTTGTTATGATATACTATGTATACGTAGATGATTTAATTACAGATTCACATAGTGTTTATCCAAGTCGAAACTGTTGGAATTTTTAAACATATTAACCGATTAATATCACGAGTATACGTAACGGAAGACAAGATCATGTATAGCATAAAGTAATTAACATAAGCTTAAAGATTCGTATACCTATTAGCAAATAAGCAAACGAACACTGAATCTTGCAAACACGCGTATGTGTTAATTCAACAACGTGAAAAACCTTGAAATTAGGGTTTTAACAATTCAATTCGAATGCTAGTTCTTGTTAAAAAATAAGCAAAACAAATCACTAGGATTCTTAAACCAATAATTGAGCAAGCCAAACCCTAGTAAGGGATATGGGACGATTAATTTAGAAAGGAGAGAGGAGAAGAAGAAGACTTGCTTTGCTTAGGGTTTCAAGATTAGCCAAATAATGAATTATGAAATTCATTATATAGGCATCTGAACTTGGAGTGCAAGCAAAGCAATCTCTTTCCATATCAAATAAGGAAAACATTCTTTTTTTCTTGTCTCTTTGCTTATTGTTTAAATAATAATTAATATAATACTTTATATACTCTCTCCGTCCTAAAATTATTGTCACCGACAAAAAACTCACAATTTAAGAAAAATGCATCTATTATTGTTTCTTTTTCTTACTTTTTAACACAATGGCAGTTTTACCCTTAACTAATTAATTAAAGTTTTCTATAAAGTTTGTAATAATAATTTCAAACACGGGTAATGTAGTAAACTTGATCAAACTTCCCTATCTATTTTTAGTAGTGGACAATTAAATTGGGAGATACCAAACATGAAACGTGGACTATAAATCTGGGATGAAGGGAGTATATTAATGATATAAATTGAATCTAAACATAACGTGTGCGACCCAATAGGCTCA
>BQNB010090598.1:11428-24834 GCA_026074375.1 Tanacetum coccineum | reverse complement strand
GGCGACATGGCCAAGATAATGACGAAAATAATTGTCGTTATGTATAACGGGGCTCCAAGTAGGTGTGTAAACGAGACGAGACAACTCGTAAGCTACACAAGATTGATTATAAACTACTCGAAATCGACTCGATGTAAACGAGTCGAGCTCGACTTCGAGCTACTCGAGTATATCTTCGAGTCGAGTTCGAGCTCGAAAATTCTCTGCTCGTGAAGCTCGCGAGCCTTATCGAGCTTCAACTAAATTACACTTTTACCCTTTTATATAAATACATTTACTTAATTTTCATACAAATCGAGCCGAGCCGAGCTTGATATGCCGAGTATTCATTGAGTTCAAGCCTTAAATGTCAAAATAATCGAGCTCGAGTCGAGCTTCGAGCTAGAGTTTTACATGACGAGTCGAGCTCGAGCTTGGCAGTACTCGGCTTGACTCGACTCGTTTACACCCCTAGCTCCAGGGACCAAACAGACAACAACAGTGGTAAATAAGCACCACGTATGAGAGTCCATGTTATCTAGGAACCAAACGGGCAAACGAGGTTGAGTTCAGTGACCAACGATGTAATTTACCCTTTTATTTATATATATGTGTAGTTATTGACGGTGAAGAAATATATACATATATCTTGTGTTTTTAGATTTTTTTTATTGAAACATACTACGTTGTTGATGTGTAAATATTAGTCATTAGTAGTCTAGACACATGATATTCATATAAGGTTGCATATGTAAAATAATGGGTGTGTTAAAACATTAACTTTATTACTTTTATAATGAGTCTTTATTTTATTTTATTGTTTATATGTTTATTTATTTCACTCAACCGTTTATAATTATAACTAATGCGATGTTACCAGATGGTTTTATCAAATAAACAGATGCAACTTACTGCTAGTGTTATTGCTACTGCTTATTGCTTCTCGTAACTTCTATTGCTTACTGCTGCGCGTCGTGAAACATACCTATGTAATCAAAGTATTACATACCGTATAAAAATTTCCTTCGTGGTTTTAATTACCGTAAAAAATACTAAGTTTTTCAAAATACGCCTGATCCTTATAAATTGTCTTTGTCTTTGTCTTTTTAGCTATGACTTAATTACTCCATCAATAAATGAACAGTGAAAGCAATTTTTATTAAACTCAATCATTTTTATTGAATATCGTACTTTTTTGCTATTTTTTTTCTTTGCACCGGTGTTAAAAAAAATTTGTGACCCCGCGTCGGTCACTGTTGACCCTCGTTCCTTTTTGGTGTATCCAAAGTTAGATACTTGATCTAGAACTAGTTCTGGCGCAGGTACATTTAACGTGGAAAGAAACATAACAAATGATCATCGTCTTTTAAAATTTAGTATAGATACTTTGAGATTATTTAAAAGAAAATGTAGTTGTTTTGTTACATGTGGCAAAGGAAGCCTTGGATTAGATTGGCCAGAAAAAAGCCACCACATCATTTTCCCCTTCTAGAAGCACCGGCCATCAACTTAATTACGTATTTTTATTGTGAATAATAATAATAGAGAGAAACATTTGTGACTAAACAATGCACATGAAGATTAAGTACTACAATATTTATAGATGAAAATAAGTTTCCAAAATCTTTTGACATCTCCGCACCATATAATAGAGGAGATCATAACACATCATTTCAGCCACATCATTGATGACATGGCATGCGTATAGCCAACGAAATCTCTAATTAAATTAAATACAGTATATAAAAATGAACTAGCCAAGACTCAAACTTGGGATCTATCTATTCAGATATATTGAAACACCTCAACCACTCTAACATTTATTATAAATGTTGCAAATCAAAATTAATATGGCATGGAATTCGAATTTAACACCATTTAAAATTTGAATTCGTATACAATTAAGGAAGTTTGTTGCAATGCATTAAACCAGGCAAATCAAAGAGATATTGATATTTTAGGAATATATACGAATTCAAATTCAAATTAACATAACGCATCACTCAACATAAAGTTGCAACATTTTATTCAGATAACACATGGTCAATTTGCATTCACGTCAAGTGAGTCTGGACAATATAATACTCCCTCCGTCCCATAATTATTGGTCCCGACTATAAAAAACTCACAGTTTATAAAAGGATTTATTACTTGATTTCTCTTTCTTATTTTATGACAGATGACTGTTCTTCTTTAGTAATTAATTAAAGTCTTCTTTTAAAGTTCGTAATAATAATTTCAAACAAGGGTAATATAGTAAACTTGATCAAACTTCCTTATCTATTTTTAGTAGTGGACAATTAAATTGGATACGTCTACAATAAAGGAAAACATGTGACAATAAAAATGGGGACGGAGGAGCAGTACAAATTTTCCTGACGGAACAACCCTCGTCAAGGTGGTGATTTAAGTGTTAATATAGGCTCGAATGACTGGAAGCGCAACAAAGGACTGAGAGTCAGTTCCGGTACTTATTTTGAATATTGTTTTGGTTTTCTGTCTCGCCTGCACATACCATTGTAAATGTAGGTGTATTTTCACACTGCTGCATTAGGGCATGTGGGTGGATTATCTTTGGCTTTAGCCATGCTCATGGTAGGAGCATGTCATGTCTTGATGCTCAAATTCGAATCTAACTCGGCTCTTGAAGCTATTGAAAAGTACAATGTGATTTCTTTTGTAAGAGTTTTAGCCATTATGTATGATATCATCTCTTTAGTCAGGTACGTTCAATGAAAACATATAGCTTTATTGATATTTGGCATGTTATACATTGGTTGCATATATGCAGGCAAAATACGTACACGTAATGTGATATTATTAATGAAGAGCACGCAAATCATAAATGAATATATTGACGAATGTGGCCATCTGTGTTTTTTGCTATTATACTACCGATTATATAATGTTCTTCCCTTAATAACAATGCTATGTATTCTTGGAATGTTATAAATTGATTGTTTTGACACTCCATAACTCATGGGAGCATGGGAGGAGCGTTTCAAAGCTAAAATATTGACCTTCATTCTTTAGCTTATCTTCAAATAGCAAGTGGTTACAAAATTTAGAATTTATAAAACATAATAAAAACATAACGTGTCTCATTCTTTAGCCTTTTAAGTTTGACGTATGTCAAGAATGACATACGGGTTATCATGCTTGAGTTGCTTCTTCATGTTTTAATGATCTTATGGTATATCAATATGATTATTATTATCGCATATTTATCTGCCTAATACTTTGTCTTTGATACTTGGTATCCTCATTATTTTAAGGCTTTAATTATGTTCCGTTTAGATGCAAAGGTATCACATATGTATAACATATTACTAATATGGTTTGGATAACAAGATATGTAAGAGGCATCAGTTACAAAAGACAAAGCATGGTTAAAAAAATTGGGTATTGTAAGTTTTTGAGAAAGACTTGTCAAGCCAACGCATTAAAAAGTTGCCATAATGCCATATACATAATACTAAAGCAACTTATGTAAAAAGTTTCGTAATGAAGATGTTCATTAATCTGTGAATAAAAGTGCGAAACCATTTTAATAAAAAGTTTTGTAATGAAAATATCTAACGTTCGTTGTTGTTTGTTAATTTTGGTTAATGCAACAAATGGCAACGTAGCAATGAAAACATAATTAACTATATGGTATAATTAATCTCTGTATTATATTATGTGAAGAATAAAAGTGAGGAAAACTTATATGAAATATCCATGTATAACTTGACTCATCTTGAATTAATAACTTTGCTTACCATTAAAACATTACATATTTGCATTTTGAAATTTCAAATGATACTGAACAAAAGTTCCAGTTTTGTTTAACATTTAATGGTTGCGAATTACTCCGTCTAATAAACATTTATTGCTTAAGATCGCAAGAAAATAATATCCTCTGCCAGTTACATTTGCTATGACAATTAGTAAGATCCAAGTCAATCGCTTTTCAAAAGTTAGTTTGTACCTGTCACGTCCAGTTTTTACACATAAACAACTATAGGTTGTTGTTTCAAGAGTCAGAAGTAAAAGAGATTTGAAGGGTTGTCGTTTGTGATGAGGATGGTAAAATCTCCAAAACTACTACAAATGTCGTTTACAAATATGATCAAGGATTAAGAGGTATGTACAATATACATATAACATGTTTTATACCGTATTTTGAACTCCGATATATTATCAATCGCCACCTACTTTTACATACATTTTCTGTGTACTATTAGGAGTTCACGGAACGGACATTTGCTATTAACTTGATTAGCGCTCACCGACATCATTTGCTATTCAAGATCATCAAAGTTGAAGACGACACTTTATCAGATTTTATTATTTTAATTGTTCAAACTCAATTGTTTATCGCTCATCTATTTTCATCAGACTATTAATCATGTTTTATTTAATATACAATATTATTACTCTCTTACAAACACGAACTAAACAACTTAATACAATTTTTTTTATACATACAATATTAAAAATTATTGCAAATACAAAAGACTAAAGCACTTAACGTATCACACAAAATATAATGAAACACGGCATATCATGAAAGTAACCCGTCCATCGAGCGGGTAGACAACTAGTAAGTAAATAAAAACAGTTACACAAGCATGATCATCAAATTGTTGGTGATCATACAGATGATAATGCAAAAGAATTCGTTGTTGCCACGGTTTACATAAACCATTGTATCTCGGTTTCCTGTAGTTTAACCAAACCGAGCTCCTAGTACATTTCATTGATTCATAACCAGTGCCTTTCTCTCAATATATTGATTCGTTTACACCAGCCATATCTTGTACTTAGCTTAGCTCGAGCCTTGTCGAGCTTGGACACGGCTCAATAACACCCCTTAAGATTATTTATTACCAAACGCTTAACAGATACAGACAAGTATAACTTAGTTATTTCATGTTTACTAAAAAAATGTTCGGTCATTTTGTAAATAAAAGAACATAAACATATTTTTACGCCAAACAATTTGCATTACCCTAAAATGAATTATGTCTCTTTTAAAAATATAAGTAACTATATCTAATCTCATGATCATTTATTACTACATCTACTATGTCTGAAATCGAACAACTATGTTTTTAGACATAAGTTTTTATGATGTTTACCAGTAACCGGACCCGATTAGGACCTCCCTTTGCCGCCCATTTGAATTTTTTATACTAGGCAACTTCTAAAAAAAAAAATTTGCTCTCTTGCCAACAAAATAAGAAAGCAAAATTACGAAAGTACTTACTTTATTCATATCAAAAAAAATCTCCGAGAATGAGACCAAACACATAAACCCATATAAAAAAAGAAACTATTCACAAAAAAAATAAATTTTTTTTTTGCTACCACGGCACAAAATAACAGAAAAAAAAAATGCAAAATATTGATCTTAAATCAGATCAAAAAATACCCCACATGACAGACTTGCCGCAAGGCACATAAACCACACAGAAAAAAATAAGACTAACATGAGACCTAAACAAGAAACAATAAAAGCCGCACAAAAGTACAAAAAAAAAAACAAAAAAATAATTACGCCCGCCATCAAACGTGACGGGCCGCCAAAAAAAAAATCCAATAGCTATAAAGTAGCACATATCTTATTCCAAATCCTTATAACATTATATTAAAAACAAACCCAAATACACCAAAAAAATAACCACCACATAATTTTTAAAAATTAGCACCGCAAAACCACACTTATAAAACTATTAAAACATTACCCATATCAATTTCTTAAAAAAAAAACACTCACAATCTAATAAATAACACAGAAACACCGCCAAACCGCAGCGAACGCGTCGGAGTCAACATATGCTATGTTCAAGCTTAAAATACAACAAATTTAAATAAATGTCGCAATGTTATAACAAAACTAGAAACATTGAACATGTAAATTTTGATAATCTTCTAGAATTTTAAGAAGTTTATATCAAACGTAGAACCGTTAAAGACCATCCCTAACAAGCCAACCACTGTTATTTTTCACAAACATCTCCCTGTCATAAACACATATCATTTCATTTCAACAACAAAACTCATAAACATGGATCACTCACCAAGCTTTAATCAAAATTCTTCCAACAGCTTAGCCGATATTGCTGATCGAGTCGTACAAGAACTTCAAATCGACAATGGACTCAGCAACTACCAAGATATCTTCTCATTCATCGAAAACGATGAACAAGAGTTCGAGTTTCCACTTTTTGGTGTAACCATTGATTCCTTAAAACTTCAGACACAAACATGATGATATGGACGAGCAAGATTCACACCAAAGATATCCGCTATTGTGCGACTCAACTTGTCACAAAAGTGCAAGATATAAAACTCTAGCAACAACGTTATTAAATCGGAGACCGAATCTCAAACAATTAGCCCGGCTCATCTCAACTCCGGCTCTATGCATCACAGATATGTCGGGAGAGCGAGCGTCCAACTTCGGCCAGCTAGCAACTAGCACAGGTTCAACTTCAGGACGACTATCTTTGATGAAACTATTTATAGACATATTTGCACAATAGATAGGATCACTCATCTCATCAGATGAGACGATCTAGCCGATCCTACTTTTCACCAGAATGTCATTTCGTTACATGGGAACAAAAACTGAAGCAACCACGTGCAACCATAGACGCAAGAGCAATTCGAGTTTCGATAGAAGTAGGAAATACGTCGGAAAAAAGAGAATGTATCGTGAGTATTATTTAAGAGAATTACCGGCTGATGACAACTATACAGTGAAAACAACAGTCCGGTATGTCCTATTAGTTTTTACCTCCAATTTCACCGAAGGTAATGAAAAAGAACAACGAGAAAGTATCTACAACGAAGAGTGAGAAGAATTCCAAAGTTGGAAGTAATAATAAGCCAGAGAATAAGCTTCTTCGCCCGGCTTATAAAGGGAAGATTGGAAATATTCGCCTTCCGGCTTATTTGCCATACAGACACAAGTCACCGATCAATAAGATTTTATGTAACACATCGAATAATATCATGACATTGGATATTTGTAATTGCATGTAGATTTGAATCATAATAAATTTTGCGATGTGAAAATTCGAAGTCGAAGCAAACGAGAAACAAGAAGTCAAGAACAAGGCCGTTCATTGAGAAGCATAATTCAAGATTGATTATTTGAAACGATGTATATGAAGATTAACGTTTTATCATATAGAAAAAGTTCTGTTACCGTATCCTAATGGGTATTTTAACAAAATCAAAATAACAAGTTATATTGAAGAACATTGATGAGCTGAGAGGGGTAGGGCAATGTTTTTTTTGTGCAAAGGTGAATTATCTTAAACAAGAACATGATACATCAATTCTAGAACAGGAATAGAAAGGCTATTGCCCTGCTAATTCAACAAATTGTAAAACAAAAGAAACAGAGTGAATACTTATGATTGACACTAGCACAAATACAACCATTTCTATCTAATCAGATATCTGTCAACTTTATAACAAATCATACATCTGAGTCATATGATCAAAAACAGCTATACTTCCTTCACAATGAAGAAATCACTCTCATTCTTAGAAAAAGTCACCTTTAACACGCAATACCATACTTGCACTTGATCATTTCAAGTACAGCTTCATCAATCATCAAATCATGGCCCAACATCCACAATAAAATGTAATGATCACCGACTTGGCATCATCAAGAGAAATATAGCCCCATTCACACTAAGGGGCTCTACCTGAGATAGCTACATTTCTTTTTACCATTTACCCTACATCTTCCTAAAACTCTACAATCCTCACTAAGAAATCAAGAAGACAAACATGAAAGGCTGTCACTATTCTTCCGCCAGACACACTCACTCGCTCAGTAAAACATCCTATCCTCCTTTGATGTGTGTTGGTGGACCAAGAAGGTTCATCGTGCAAACAACTCTCTATTAACCTTTCTCATTCATCCACACCATAATCAATCGTCCCTTCACAATACGATTCTGAACCCTTTCTGATAGTACATCCAATTTGAATTAGACCGGTCTGAGATTGACTCCACAGAGTTTACTAGATTCCATCCCAAGGCACTCTAGTTCAAAACCATGTGTTTAAATAAGTACACACACTTCGATATGAACTCTAAGATACTTAAGCTAATCTCAATCATTGGTTTGATTGCAATACCAAGATCATGATGATAACAGCATGATCCTATCAATAAACAAATTCCACTTATCAAACCATCCAAACACTCCTTTATTGATGGTATACAACAGTTAAGCATAGTTGGACAAACAACCCATTCACACAAAAACTTTGGTTAGCTTGCATAGGATTTATCTTCACTTCTTAAGCTAGCAAGTTCTCTAGCACTTACTAAATCATCTTTCACTATCTGATTTATTACATCTTCAAGCCTTTTCATCTGTGTCAAAAGTTCTAAATTTCTCTTCTCTTCAAATACTGTAACCACCACACCAGCAATGCCACCCACACTTAATGCACACCTTGATGTTATTTTTTGCGCACTGAAGCTTCTTGCAGATCTGGATGATATTATATTCGCATCATGTTTTTTCTGGCATTAATTGAATCATCTGTTCTCTATGCTTCCCATACTTTCGCTTGATAGATCACACTGAAAAAAATAGGTGTTAAACATAATACCAACTCTCTGTGCCCACACAGGCTGCAAGAAGATTCGTACAACCATTACTCTATTGGCAATAAACATCATGTCTTTGCAGCTTCTTATGTAAGTGCTACCACATGATAATGTGTCTTTGAATGACTTGGGAAAACTCGATATAATATTGAAAGGTCCTAAGGTAGGAGAGGTGATCGCGCAGGGGGCCGGTCGTGCCACATTCGGAGTTAGTTAAAGAAGAAAGATTTAAACATATCCGTCGCTGGGCACCGGTAATCAATTTTACTATCCAGTACGTCACGACATCCGTACTAGGGCGGTAACCAGGACATTGCAGTCGTACCCGAAGTGAGCGCTTACCCCGCGGTTCGAGTCACGTAACACGATGTTTTGGTTGACGTTTAATGAGAGTTTATAACCGTAACAAACAATAACATAGTCCAGCAACATAAAATAGTATCTTCTAGTAAACATTAAATGACGCTTGAATTAAAAGTCAATATAAAACATAATAAGTTTACATAATATAGCATTCAAATATTCATATATAACGTATTAAACAAAAAATATTACTCCAACTTATAGACATTACATCAAATTACATCAATTTTCCAACACTATAGATTTTTACAAATGTTTACGTTACGACGACTAAAAGTCGTTATAACAATAAAGAAGCTATTGTCATAATATCGGTTAATACTTTGTACAATTATTAGAATATTAGTTAGAAATAATCTGTATAAAAATATGCACGTTCGGTTGGTTAACTCGCAGGATATCTAAAAGTAAAAAACCGAAAACCGCAACCATTATAGGGCGAGATACTTTCGTATTCGCTTTTTTTTTCGGATTTCGGTTTCTTCTTTCTCGAGATTCGAGTCTTTTGGTTCAAGATTGAGCAGGACTTACGACTCGGTTCGTCGGTTTCATCCATCACGGTTTTTTTGAACACCTCTAGTCTTTAAGGCACAAAGGTATGGTTTTCCCCTATATTTTTCCACATTTTCCTTTTAGTAGAAAACTTTTTCACTTCACTTTGTACTGTTCTTAATCATAAACAGCTTGATCAGTGAGTCTCATTTTTTCACGAATGGTACAGAGATCAAAATCCCTTTTAGTGTTTGGGCAAGCTATGGTTATCACCATTCTATTGGTCATAACCATCTGCCTTCATCAATTAAGTCAGCAATGTAGGACCAACTGAAATAAAAACCACCGCACTCTTTGAACTAGCATCATAAATGTCGGCTATCTTTGTATAACTTGATAAAGGCCCATGTTGATTCCATTTGTCAAACCAGACAGATGTGTTGTTGTCATTTCCAATTTTATAGAAGATATGAGGTTTCATTAAGTCTCTCAATTCTAATAATTTCTTCCATCCTCAGCTATCATTAACCTCAAGCCTTCAATGTGCCAATACTTTTCCTACAAGCATGACACTTATTTATCCTTGAACCCAAAAAAGTTTGTTTCTTGGTTGACAATTTCCATAAGATTCCTCCAAGTTAACAACCTACATGTCCATTCTGTACAGTGGTTTTATACCTAAAACCACTGACATTTTAGGGCCTGCGAGAACTATCTTCCAAGCATTTTTGTCCTGACTATTACTACTTCCTCCATGACCCACTAAAAACAAGATTTCAACAGCTTTATCATCATTGACCACAGTGCTTTTGCAGATGTGATAAAAACAGAAGAGCCCAGTATAGTACTATAGTGAGGCTAAAATCAAGAGGCAATCAATTGACCCCTGTGCCCCCGCATAGAAAGAAACCTCGTTTCTTCCAATCACCATATTACTTTCCTCACCTTATCACAAGCTGTTAATGCAGCTCCATTAATCCCAAGACATTTACTAAAGAGAATGTTAGGATGCCAATGAAAAGACGCGGATTACCCCTGTTAATGTCGCATAGGTTTACGACACGTAGTACTTAGATATTTAAAGTCGTTAGTTAATCCAGTCATGAACTTATGACAGACTTGTGTCCGATGTCTTACCCAAATGTTAGCCCCACATCCAGGGGCCGCACTAGGGCACTAATAATCTCATGTATTTAAACAACCCCCTCTTAGCATAGGAGAGCGGTTGGATGTTCATTGATATAAAACTAAACACACACCATAGACTAAGTGATTTCTTCGCTCCTAAAGAACTCCTATTGTTCTCTCTGCTGGTACGGCAGTGTGGGCGCTACACACCATCCGTGAATTGTGGTTAAGATTTCTCAATATACTACAATTGGTATCGAGAGCACATATGATGAGTCACTTAAGATTTGTCATAGTGTGCGTTTTTACTCTTTGAGCAAGAATTAATCAAAAATATGGGTTTTTGAAAGGTTAAGTTTTCCAATAGGCATTTCTTTGAATTCTCACACACTTTGTCTGGTGTTAACTTAGGTTTTTAGTGTAGTTTTAGCCTTACTAGTACCAAGTTTTCAAGAAAATCCAAGCTAAAGTCAAAACGGGCGATCTTTAGGTGATTGAAGCATTTCTTGGAATATTGCGTTTGATCCCCTGGAAATGACGATTCTTAGTTGTCTGTTTTTGTCTCTGCGTTTTGTCAGAGAATAGTAACATTGCGGTATTGTCTTCTAATATAGTATAGCAGTTGCTTTGTCAGTTATATTTGTGTATTGCATTTTGTAAACTTCAATTAAACCAAACCCAAACTCACAAACAAACACACATATCACCTATAATCAAACCAATCAATCACTCACTTTTAACATACAATCACTAATCATTGTACCAGACTCCAAAAATCTAATCATAGACCAATCCAAAATCTATCATAATACAATCAATCAAACAATCATGTCCAGTAACTCAGATGATATTCAAGCGGCCAGTTCCGAAACCTGCCCTCCTATGCTTGATAGGACTGATTATGAATCATGGTCACAACGAATCCAATTGTATTGTAGAGGAAAGGAAAATAGATTGCTAATTCTCCAGTCTATTGATCAAGGACCATTTGAGCTTGGAACAACAAGGAATACACTTGGGACTACCCCTGAGGGAGGTGTTCTACTTGGACCAGAAAGGCCTCGTACCTATGAGGATCTAAGTGACACGGAGAAGAAGTGATACGATGCAGATGCTTGTGCAACCAATATTGTGCTTCAAGGATTACCCAAAGATATATACAAGCTCATCAATCACAACATTGAAGCAAAAGCAATTTGGGACAACGTCAAAATGCTTCTTGCAGGTTTTGAGCTCACCAAAGAAGACCCAGAATCACAGTTATACGATGAATTTGAGCGGTTCAAGATGCTTCCAGGTGAAAACATCAATGATTACTATGTTTGATTTCACAAGCTGGTCAATGACATGAGGAATATCAGAATGACAATGCCTAATATTCAGCTAAACTCCAAGTTTGTGAACAACATGTCACCAGAATGGGATAGGTTTGTGACAGCCGTTAAACTCAACAAAGGTCTGAAAGAGACAAATCACAAACAACTGTATACATATCTAAAGCAACATGAGAAGCATGTTGCACAAGATCGACTAATTATTGAAAGAATCACTCTGGCTACTAATGATCAACTTGCATTTGTTTCAACTGTCCAACCTCATGCCCAATCATCACAAGTCCAATCTCATGAATATCCTTCTTCATCAACAAATCATCAATCACTACAACATCCATAATTCCCTGAAACATCACAAATTGATTCCGGATACACCCAAACTGATGAAATACTTAACAACCTAACCAAGCAAATGGCACTTCTTACCTAATCATTCAGAGCTACACTTCCTCAGACGAACAATCAACTTTGAACCTCTTCTAACACCCGAAATCGAGCAACCATTCAAGATGGTCGGATTGTCGTTCAGAATGTTCAAGGGCGACAGAATCAAAATTAGAATCAGAGGTATCTTGCTAGGGGGAAATGGTGCTACAGGCAATGGGGGCACACATAATAGAGCTAGGAATGCAAATGAACATCAAGGAAAACCAGTCAAGTGTTATAATTGTAATGGGATTGGACATATTGCACAGAACTATACTCAGCCGAAGCGTCCACAGAACTCTGATTACTTCAAGGACAAGATGTTGCTGATGCAAGCCCAAGAGAATGGTGCAGTTCTGGATGAAGAGGAACTACTCTTTCTGGATGGTGAACAGGCCAACACCTTTGATGCAGATGTGGATAATCAACCAGTCCAAGACTTAGCTCTGAACGAGGACAACATTTTCCAGGCAGATGAATGTGACGCTTTTGATTCAGATGTTGATGATGAACCGACTGCTAAGTCTATATTCATGGCCAATTTGTCCTCAGTCGGGCCAGCAAATCCATAAGCTGGTCCATCTAATGCATCAATCTTCTCTGAGGTACATATTCTGGAAAATGCTATTGATCATAGTGTTACTAATCAAGACGAACATGAGATTCATAATGAAGTACAATAGGCAAATGTTATTAACTCAACTACTATCGATATGGGTAACAGTAATGTTATTCCATATGAACAATATTTGTCGGTCGATAATATTCTTGTTGTACCAAGTTATGTATCTTCTGCTCTAAATGATGTATGTGTGTCGTCTGATAATGATGCGTTCGTTCCTCATGTCCCAATAGCTACTGAACTTAAGATCTATAAGGAATAAGTTGTCATTTATGAGCAACGTGCTAAGTTTGAACTGACTGAACATGAACAGTGAATGGATGATCAAATGTGTATGCTTATTCAAAATCATAATAAAACGGAAGAAAATCTTAAAAAGGAACTTCATTCTGTCAAGTTGCAACTTAATTCAACTATGGAAAACAACAAGATA
>BQNB010090597.1:0-27103 GCA_026074375.1 Tanacetum coccineum | reverse complement strand
AAACATGATGAGTACGATGAATCTAATACATATGTGTTAGAAAGATTCAATCCTACAGCTGGAAATCCTGCCATGGAAATTCTTCATAAATTGAATCTACCTGATCACAGGTCGATCCTCACAAATTCAAAGGTTAATCTAACCACACATGCGAATGACAAAGCCATATTCGTCCCCCAGATTTATTGCTAACTGTTTTATTGCAGATTCACATAAAGGTGGACATGGAGGTACCTGGTTCTAGCTGACTCAAAGATTCATAGCCACATGCTCATACTCAACCGACATTTATAAAGACATCATGAAAGCTCAAGTACATGTTTCAAGACTTCCGTTACTCTGATACCGTACGTCCTTCTTGAAGCAACGAAGTGTTAAAGTTAAAGAACTTCAAGAAAGATGCACCACTAAAGCTTTCAAGTTATCATATCAAGAAAAGTATGAGCATGTCGGTCCAAAGTCACAAGTTTACAAGATGGCAAGATTACAAGACGATGTAAAGAGATTATGCTTGGTTGATGATCTTAAGAAGCTCAAGATCATATTCATGTCAAGTCAAAGATACAAGTCAAAGCCTAAAGTCAAAGATCACTACATCAATTCACAAGTTAATGATTGAAGTTGAAGACTATGAGCTCAAGACTAAAGTCAAAGCATAGTATGCTAGGTTTAAGCTTTTGTAAATTGAAATAACCTCCCTTAGGGGGAGATTGTTAGAAATACAAAAAGTATCAATCACTTCAAATATAGTTAGTCGTAGCTCATAGTAAGTCGAAAGGTTAAGTTAGAAAGCTAACCGGGCCAAAGGCCCATGGAAAGCCTCTTATGAGGCCCATGGCCGGCCACTTGTAATAGTATTTATACCCTCTCCACACATGGAGAGGGTGTTGGTTGTTCATTTTTCTCACATAGTTATGCATTTTTTCTTTCTTACTTTCTCTCTCTAAGTGTTCATCCAACCACCTCTCTTTCTCTCTCTAAAATCCCAAACGAATCCATCCTTTGTATGTGTTTAGATATTCTACACTATCTAACTTTATTTATATCTTAGTTTTATATTTGTTGCGATTTCAAACACACAGTTTTTGTTTCGTTTTAAAATACTTACTTTTTTATTAACAAATATATCATCAAACTCGTCTGTGATATACTCTAGCATTTTTTTTTCATGAGGATCATCCTCAGGCTACGTACTTCTCAATAACGCATTAATGTGTAACATGGGTGCAAAGGATTAGAATGTTTTAAAAGTGGAAAAAATTGGTCTTCTTGAACGTTAAAAGTGCAAAGGCTTACACGTTATAACTTTGTTGGCTTTTGAGTTTAGTTTTGAAATATATTTTTTTGGATTAATATTCTTTTTTGTTGGTGTTCTTGAATTTCTTCACTTTTGAATAAATATTACAAATTCAGATAAAAGGACGTTTCACATTGTTGGACAATTACGACAACAAACCCGAAGTTCGATCGCGGAACGCTAGATCGCGAGTTATATCGATCACAAGTTGCAAATACGAGAGACTATAAAGAACCGACAAATATATGAACTCGTTATACCCTCAAACACCCCTTTATTAAAAACCTAATAAAGCTTACAATTTGAGGAAGAAGAATGAATAACTAGCATCCGCCCTCATCTCTATTTACAGGGATGAGATGGTAGAAAACTTTCCTAAATCAAATAGGAAACTCCTTGCCTTGCAAGGCAAGCTAGACAATTCTTAGTTTTAGTCTAATCCTAATCTATATTACAATGTACACTTAAGTCCCTAAAATATGTTAAGTTTGCTCCTAATATTCAACAATTTCCACCTTAGGAGTAACACTTACACATAACCGATACTCAACATCTTTTCCTTGTACTGGAACCTCGACCGGGGACCACCTTGTTGACCAGACAGTGTACTTTAGTAATTTCCTTAGATTGGCTTTCTTAGACTCACCCACTTTATTTTTTTTCAGTAACATTACCCTCTGCACCCTCTTGCTCAGGTACTTCGGTTACCATTGAGGATTGAACAATATATCCAGATGATAGACTATGCACTATGGGAAGTCATAAAGAATGGTGCAACCTTGCCAAAAACAATAACTGTGGAAGGTGTATTGTGACGTGTTACCTATTAACCTGCCTAAAAGAAAAGGCACAGGAGGAAGATTGGAGGTGAAAGCTAGAAGTACTATCATGATGGGGCATTCCCAATGAATATCAGTTAACGTTTAACTCTATAAAGATGCTAAGAAGGTTGCTAGGAGACTGATTGAAAAGAGGTTTTTGGTGGGAAAGGAGCTCCAAAAGAAGACTCAAAGGAAACTCTTAAAGCAGCAATATAAAAACTTCACTTCTCCAAGCTCAAAGATGCTTGATCAAACTTTTGATAGGCTTTAAAATCTTGTGAGTCAGTTGGAGCTTTTGGATGAAGGCTTTCATACGAAGTGTTATCAAAAGTTATTAAGAAGATTGTCACCTGAGTGGGCACAACATGTTGTTGTTGTGGAGAAATAAAGTGATTTGGATACAATGAACATAGATGATCACTACAACAACCTCAAGGTGATGAAACAGAAGTTAAAGGATGTCTAGCTCAAGTTTAAGCAACAGAACATGCTTTGTGTCACTTCAAATAACAACATAGTAGTCACTAAAGCAAGCAATTAAATATTTGCCCATGGAGTTTCTACTGCTAGCACTCAAGTTAATGCTGCTAACTTTACAAATATTGATAACTTGAGTAATGCTGTTATTTGTGCATTTTTTGCTAGTCAACCAAATAGTCCTCAACTTAATCATGAGGTCTTGCAACAAATCCATCCAGATGACATGGAAGAGATGGATTTGAGATGGCAAATGGCCATGTTGACTATGAGGGCAATAAGGCTTTTGAAGAATACTGGAAAGAAGCTTACTATTAATGGTGATGAGACTATTGGTTTTGATAAGTCTAAAGTGGAGTGCTACAATGCCACAAAAGGGGACATTTTGCTAGGGAATGCAGAGCTCCAAGAAATCAAGACAACAAGAACAAGGAAAGCTCAAGAAGGAGTGTGCCTGTAGAAGCATCTACATCTACAGCTTTGGTGTCATGTGATGGTCTTGGTGGATATGACTGGAGTGATTAGGCAGAGGAAGGGCCTAATTATGCACTCATGGCTTTCTCATCTTCAAACCCTGACTCAGAGGTATCCAATAATTCTATTTGTTCAAAATCTTATTGAAAATAATTGAATCTCTTAAATATCAAAATGATTAACTATTAAAAGATTTAAAGAAATCTGAGTTAATGGTTTTAGGTTATAAGACAAGTTTACAATCAGTGGAAGAAAAACTTGAAGTTTATAAATCAAATGAGTCTATTTATTTTCAAGATATTAAGGGATTAAAATTTGAAATTCATTTTGGGAGAAATAAGCTAATTAGAGGCTTTATAGAAGAAGCTTAAATAGTTCAAAAAGGAAAAGATGGCCATTCAACTTAATGTAGATAAATTTGAACATGCCGTCTAAAAAGTTTAAACACAGCTCATAGAGTGTTAGATAGTTGATAATTGCAAGAAAGGTTTAAGCTATGAAAATTCTAATGTAGTTCACTCCCTACACAGCAATTTCATGCCTCCAACACCTGACTTGTCTTTTACTGGTTTAGATGAATTTGTTAATGAGCCTGTAGTTGAGAACTGTAAAGCTATGTCTAGTGAAAAAGAGCCTAAGGTAGTTAAGAAGAATGATATGTGCCCCAATTATTAAAGAAGGGGTGTCGATGATGAGGAAGAGGATATGTCTCGCCTAAAACTGAAAAGAAAATAGTTAGACCTAGTATTGTTAAGAAAGAGTTTATCAAAAATCTAAACAACAAGAAAAAAAAACTACTAGGAAAACTGGTTAAACTAGTTGAGAACATAGGCAAAACACTCACGGTCCTAAAGGCAATCAAAGAAATTGGAACAATACGAATGGTCTCAAAAACTAGAAAGCAATTTTGAGATGTTTAATAAGGACTGTTATGTGTGTGGAAGCTTTGATCATTTAAAAAAGGTTTGATTTGCAATTACCATCAAAATAGTTTCAAAAATCCAAAGGATGGTAAACTGTTTGGAAAAACTTCAAAGGTGAATCGTCATAAACTTTGCTAAAAAAGACTCCCCTTGTGCCTAAAAGAACATGGTTCCTAAGAGCAGAAGACTAATGAGGTTGGGCTTAGTTAATCAATTAATACTGCTAGACAAAATATTTCTAAAACAGCAGTATTAGTTAATACTGCTCTAGGGACAAGTTAATACTGCTCACATCAAAAACAACAGTGATGCTGATAGCCAATATTCATATCTTTTCTAAAATAGCACTTTCAACTATATTAAGGCCCATTCTAAGAACATTTAAAATTTTAAAAACAATATATTAATCAAAGGGTTAATTACTGTCAGGGTAAAAAAAATTAATATGCTAGGCTAAAGCAGTAGTTAATGCTATTAAAGGAAATAATTTTAATGTTGTTAAGGCTAAGCTTGTTGGGTTTGGAAACCAAAGCACAAGGTTTTAGACCATGTTTCTAAACACAACAGTGCATTGATTCGATGATAAATATATATATATATATATAAGAAAACACTCAACAATTACCTTTACAAAAGGTTATGGTCAAAATAAAGTTCACAAAATAAAATATATATGTTGCCGGAAGTATGATTCCTCGAGGTCGTTTTGTCCCAACGATGGCTTAAATGAAAAATCGGAAAGAGGATGATGATTGATGTTTGAATAGGACAAAGTTATGACGGGTTTTCTATTTCTACCAATTAAATATACAAAAACGATTAAATAAAACCTAAAAACGAAAGCTAAATAACTTAAATCCTAAAACGGGCACGAAAAACGAGGGCTAAAAACCTAAATTTTGCAAATTAAACCCTAAAACAAATTTAAAAGCTAAAATAGATTCTAAATGACAAATAACGAAGTTTAAAAAAAAACTAGACTAAAAACGGAGGTCGTTTGACCCAAAAACGAGTCAAGACAAGAACGGGGTCAAAACCCGTTCTTTAAAAATAAAATTTTTGAAAAATTAACCTTACAGAAACTTTTATATTTTTCCTACAAAGTATATGAAAAAAGAAAATTTTTAAAAAAAAGTTTATATTTTTCTGATTAATATTTTATTTTTTATGATTTTTTAAAGTTTAAAAAGAAAATAAATTATAAAAAATATTAAAACTTTATAAAAAAATCTGAAAAATTTACATAAAATAGCTAAGGTGACAAGGGTCCTAGGAAAAATGAGCTAGGTCACACAGCTTATCTAATAAGCTGTCAAATAAGCTCGAACAGCTTATTGGCTTAAAGGGCCAAAACACACTTAAATACCTAAGCACCCAAGGGTCTAACAGAAAAGACCCAAGGGCGCAGCGGTAGTGTGTGTAGAGTTTATAAAGGGTTGAGGGCTTGAGGTCCTGGGTTCGAGTCTTGCTCACCCGGGACCTTGGGCCTTCCCCTTTTTTTTCAAAAACTTATAAAATGAAAAAGCTAGAATAAATGAAAATAAGCAACTTTAAAACTTGGAATTTTTTATGAAAAGCTATAATAAGCCCGGAAATAAGCTAAAAAGCCAACAGATCACCCTTTTTTTACTCTAAGCTTAAAATTAAGCTAAAAAGTGGGCTTTTTGGCCTAAATAAGATACATGGTAGAAAAATAAGCTAAGCTAACATAAATAAGCAAATGGAGGTCAGATTAAGCAAGATTGAAAGAGAAATAAGCAAAGAAAAGCTTAAAAAGCTGCTGTCATAAAAACACATACAAACAGACAAAGGGGCGACTTTGGGCTTAAAAATAAGCAACTAAATGGATTCTAATGGCCTAAGGACTTGCATATCTGAAAAGCTAAGCTAAAATGCTACAAGAATCAACAATTCAAAAGGAGTTTGAAAAGCTTATAAGCCAAGAATTTGGCTTATGAAAAGGTCTGACACACTCAGCATGCTGAGTGCGATTTTCTTTTGAGGACAAAAGGTTAGGTGCAGGCTTCTTTTTCAACAAGGAAATCAGCTTTAAAATTTAAAATAAGCATAAACAGATTAAGTAGGCACTACAATGAGCTTATAGACTAAATTACACATCCTAAGATTAACCTTAGCTTATCTACATTCAAGATTGAATCAGGGACCTTCTAAAAACTTAAAGCTGAATTTCCTATTGACAGATTTTTCTAAACTAAAAACTCAAATGACAAATGTGGACTATAACAAATTTATTCTACTGCATTATAAGCCAATAACAAGTATGAAAATGATAACCATGAGCACTTAATCAAAATTTGACCAAATTAGCTAGGTTAGGATTCTCAATTTACCAGACTTAAACCATGGTTATAATGAACTCTAAAATTGATTTTCAAACTTAAATAACTGGTTTTAACTAACTTATACACTTAATGAGAGCTTATGGAAATTGACTTAAAGGCCAAAGTCAAGTTTACACCCATTATAACCCATTTTCAGTGGTTACCCCAAACACCCCTTTAACTCTGATTTTGAAATTTTAAACTACAACATATTAAGATAAGCAAAGATATGCTACAACAGATTAAGGACTAAATATACTAAGCATAATTAAGCAAATACTAAGGGAATTAAGCACCTATTGCTAAGTTTAGTCTAATATGCTAAAATGACTAAAAAAATGGCAGTTTTGATTTAGACTTACCTTAAGCTATATCTAAGTTATAAAAATAAATCTGCATGTGAGTAACTCTAGGTAGATAAGACAAAGAAACTTAGAATAAAGCAGAAAAAAGCAATCTGATAAGCGAATAGCTGAAAACTTAGTAAAAGAGCATACCCTTTGTTCTTGGCTGAAACTGAGTGAATAAGAGCTCAAAAGAGCTTCTTTTGTTGCCAATCACAACCAAGCCTTTCCAAGATTGGCTTAAACCCCAATGAGCTTATTACAATACGTTTTTAAGCAATAGCACAGTAGCACTTTTACCAAGAATTTCTTAATGTGGTATTTTTTTGTGATTTTTCTTGATTTTTCTTTAACTAATTAACTTTTTAAGTTGATTAATCAAAACAGCTTATAAATAAGCTTAATGAAAGCTTCTCAAACATCCATTAACAACTTATAATTTTGGAATTGAAAGATTGACTTAAAAACCTCAATATTGCATTAAAACTTGAAATTGATACAAAGCTGGAATTGAAAACTTAATAAGTTGTAAATGACAGTAAATTAAGCTAAGTTATGCTAAATTAAGCTAAGATAAAAAGTTACAAAAAGGTAATAATCTCTTGAGCTACAAAATGAGGCCTTTTATAGCCGAATTCTTCATTTTTTTGAACTTGCAGCTTGTTCTTTCTTTGTGAGAGAGTTCCATGGGTGTGTTAGTTGTGTGAGAGGTTAGAAAAAGCTAATCTTGGCCCTTAAATCTTCATGTGCTTCTTTTCTAGTCATCACAGCCGTCGAAGGCTCTTGAAAATGGTGAAGGATTGCCAAGTTGGCAATCTTATAGCTGGGGGGAGATAGTGGAGGTGAGGGAAAAGGTTTATCCAGGGTTTAATCAAAGGTGGAGGGTAAAAGGGAGGGGGTTACCCCGTGAGTGAAAAAGAGAGGGAAAGGAGGGCGGGAAAAGTTGTTATAAGGGTGACAGGGTAAAGGTTTGGGGAAATGGCAAGGTTAGTCCCTCATGGCTTATATGTTTATTGCAAAGTTCGTCCTTGTGGGTGGTACAAGGTTGAGGGTTTGGCAGAAATGCCCCCTCAACCTTATAACTCTAATTGCAAACATAGTCCCTTTGTAATACAAGTAAGAGGGGTTGGCAGAAATGCCCCCTCTACTTGTATTTTAACTAAATTGCAAATTCAGCCCTTGTCTTTGTTTCCTTTGTAATATAACTTTGGGGATTGGCAATTACAGTCCCTCAAGTTATATTTTTCTTTGCTTTGACTTTCTTTTGACTTTGACTTTGTCGGGGTTGACTTTGACTGTTTGACTTTTCTGATGACTTTTTGACATGATTGACTTTTGGCTTCGATTTGGCTTTGTCTTCACACACTTTTCCATTCCGTGCTCAGTTTTGTCGTTTTTGGCTTTGTTTTTCGTCCTTTTGTGAATATCCGTTTCCTGCATAACACAAATACAAAACAAACATATATTTGGCAGTTTTTGTCTGTTTTTGGTCATTTAAGTCCGTTTTTAATGGAAAAAGGTATGTGTAATTAAGCACATACCAAAATCCCCCATACTAAGGTATTGCCGTGTCCTCACGCAATGTTATGAAGTAAACATTTACGAAAACTAAGAATCTCGATCCCCCTTGACTAATAACCTCGAAAAGTAGCTAAGTGTTCGTCAAGGGAAATAAAGAATCAATAGTTCCGACAAGTCCCGTTTTCACCATTTTTATCTGTACACTAACTATCCCTAATATTTTTGGATTTTCCTTTTTCTTTTCTTGACTATCTGTTTGACTTCCTTTATTATATCAACATTGGGATCATAGAATGAGAAGCGCCCATAGAATGATCTACGGATGTCCGAATGGATAAATTCATCGTCCCCGATTTTTCACTAGTTCCAAACTAAGCGTAAAAATGAAATCACCGTTAAGTACAAGTAAAGATGCTAACACTATTTATAACTATGACTTGTCAACTTTTCGCCCCCGACAATTATTCATTTAGAGTGATTGTGCTTAATTTTAAGTTAAATTTAGATCGACAATTTTAGACAGTAGTAAAGTTTATGTACATAACGATATTTCCGAAGAAATCTGGGGAAAAGACTAGATCACCCACCAACCAGCATATTCTCGATAGATCCCAGCCGAGTTCGACTTAGGTTATCAGGTTGACGGGGACCAACCACAGGAGAATGTTCGACAATGTAATAGCGATACTCCACCTATTAGGTCAGATTCTTAGATGTACGCTAAATAAAAAAATTTACCTCAAAGCCACGCAATAACATAAAATATTAATGATTCTCATTGGTGAGTATTATTACATGTATGCGACCTTTCTTCTCGGAACGTCCCTGCCTCATCAGCAAAGTGCCCAGGTTTTTGACACCCCACGGAGATACTTAATCAGAAATTAATCTACCGATGGAAACAACAACTTTTGAAGTCTTAAAAACCAAGTTTTTTTTAGTTCAAAATTATACCTTGAGTTTAGAAAAAAGAAACTCTTAACCATTAAATTTTCATTTATTGCATTTACTACATACCGTCATCATTTACAATTGGGCTACAACATCGGCCACGCCTTCCGACAAGATGTAGTGACTTAGTCTGACGACGGCTTTTATTTGATAACACCTACTGATTTTATTATCTCACTATGGGCCTTGTTTTGAAGACTGCAACATCGGTTGTGAGCCGGCAAGATGCAGTAAACCTTTATCAGCACCACAGTTTATATTTTTCATTATTCATTTTTTCGTTTTTTTTAATTTATTTTTATTTTTTATATATATTTTTCGTAATAGAGAAAATTTCGTTTTAGAGACTCAAGTATAAAGATAAACTAAGATGAATATTTTCGTTTCTGAAAGAGCTTCTTTTTAGAAAATGTCGGTTTAAAGTTAAAGCAAAATTAAGCACATTTATTAGTCAGGTTAAGAGTTTCTGGGAGAAAAAGTGACAAGTTACACTCATAAGCATTTAAGATTTCCAAATAATCCTTGTTTATCATCCTACTTGTAAATAACACTGTCATTTTTCGTTCTTTCAGCCATTTAAATAATACTTAATAAAAGGATCCGCGAATGCTTAGCCTAATAAACTTTCGTTTATTAATTTGTTAAGGAACAAAGCTAGGGTAAACACGCCCGATCGAGTCAAAATTTATTCTGCATTCTACCCATTGGAAAGTCAAAACTGTGGACAAAAACACTTTTTTATTTTGAAAATTTTAAATTTTTCATTTTTTTTTTGGGGGGGGAAAAAAAAAAAAAAAAATTTTTTTTTTTTTTTTTTGGGGTGGCAAAATGGGATTACGTGAAAAAATCGGCTTTGCAGGCAAAAATCAAATCGAGATCCCCCATACTAGAACTAAAAATCGTCCTCGATGGTTTTAAAAGGGTAACTACGTAAATCTAAGGCCGTGTATGGAGGATTGTGCCAAAAGATAAAACGTTAGTCGATTAGATTTGGATACTAGATTCCCAAAATGAAGCTGATGATGTGAAACTCTTGTGGATGAAGGGTAAAACTGCGAGCACGAGAGTCTTCACAATCCGAGAAATCCTGGACATACAACACAAAACACACAGAACATGGACAAAACACGGGTAATGGAAGATGTGAGCCTCCTCACACAAAAACACTTATTACTACATACTACTACTGATAAGCATGGGGTGCCTACCACGAAGCGCTTGTTTAAGGTCGCTATGTTTGACCCGTCCCCCGAATTTATTGGTCCATGGGGGAGCAAGTGGAAGATAAAATCATCAAAGGACTTTCATTCAAGCGGTTTGGATAAACATTGAATTTCATGAAAGTTCTATTCCGGTGAGATACATCCGGCATAAAAGAATGATAAATTGAGATGCTGGGATAAAAAATGGTATCTTCATTCCTAGTGGAGAGAAGATAGGGAGGGACAACGGGATACCTGAGAAAAGCAAGAAAGATCCATACAACATAAGCGAAGAGGGAGGAGATTGGTCATCCTAATGGTACAATTTCAATTAGTCGTAGACTACATTTCTACGAATCCCGGGGTCAAAGAGTCAAATCTCCGGATCGGGCTATCTTAAATTTGAACATTCAAGATTTGGAAGAGACATGATTGTGAGTGAGTTCATCGGCGGAACTCCTCATGATTAAAGGTCAATCCTATCGGAGGAGGAAAACTGTCATTCGGAAAAGATCAAGATTAAACGAGTCATATCGAGGAAAAATCAACATGAGTAGTGGTTACTGCCACTACTCTTTTCTTTTTAATGATCGTTATTAATGTATAGAAAGCCTTGATAATCAAGGAAGTGATAAATCAGATTGAGTAGTGGGACTGGCATACTACAATTATCTTCTAGATTAAAGGAAAAGGTTTCAGATTCGGGATTAGTATTATCAAAGTGTTAGTTTCCTCCAAGAGAAGATTAGACAATGGGAGGTAGACTTGATCACAACCTTAGGGGAAAGATGGAGTGGGATTATCTCTTATAGCATCGATCTTAGCAATAGGAAGATGACATTCAACAATTATCACGAAGGGTATCGTCTTTGATTGTTAAAAGAATATCATCATTAATCCTTTCAATTTCTGGGTTAACTATCTCCACCTCCTCTAAGCTGACGATCTCATCATCGGGAGGTGATGCATCGACATAATCGATATCCTCACCATAGGTAGAATCGTCATCACTCGAAGAATTATCATCGTTGGAATTGACAACAATCTCAGAATGTTCATTGAGAGCATTAAGAGGGGTGGTATTTTCACAAAGAGGCACATCACACATTTTGTCAGGAATACCCTCGGACTCACTTAGGATTTGGACAAGGATTTCAACACTAGACTTTATGAATTTGTCCGATTCTGTTTCCGGAATAGTGTCAAGATGCTTGTCTCCCATACTTAGAGAGTTAACGGGCTCCTCGATTGGTAGAACGGATGTGATTATAATGGTATCGTCTTCGTCATCATCGTAGCAAATGGAAATCTTCCAATATCGATCTTTAGCCGCTTGTTCTTCCGCGATTCGCTTTTCTTCTTCCTTCTTTTTTATAGCTTGTCCAACCAAATCACATAAGGTTGTAATTTGTTTCCATCAAGCTTATTTGCTAGAATTGAGGATGCTCATTTG
Organism: Tanacetum coccineum; assembly: GCA_026074375.1. Classification (NCBI taxonomy): domain Eukaryota; kingdom Viridiplantae; phylum Streptophyta; class Magnoliopsida; order Asterales; family Asteraceae; genus Tanacetum; species Tanacetum coccineum. The sequence goes on along the minus strand of BQNB010090597.1, from coordinate 15,298 downwards.
GGAATTGAAGATTGTAATGATTGACGGTATAATTGCGGGGGCTGAACTTGGTCAAAACCAAAAGAATTGAATCATAGCAAGAATTTTAGCCTCATGATAATAGTATTCATTCATTGTGTTTGAATTGAAAGGTTTCATGAGGACCCCCGCAATTTTCACAACAAAGATATTGTTGTGGAAAACTCGGTGAAGTTTGTGGAAAATAATCAAAGTTTTGATTGAAACACGGGTCCTGATTGTAGACAAACGGGACTTGAGGGTGACAATCGTAACCGTAATGAGAATCGTTCCCACATATCTCACAAGAGTATGGTACGTATTGGGGTTGTGGAGGATGGTTTGCAACACTTGGAGAATCGTTAGAAGAGTATGGAGTTGAAAAATTGCTTGGTGTTCCATTTCTAATCATACAATAAAAACAAACTCCATTGTATTCATTACAACCACATTTTAGGCATGTACCAAGAAGACATTGTTGTTGCAAACTTTGCAAGTTTTGTAGGGGCTCACTAATGATTTGAGTGTTGCATGGTTCCTGATTAGTGATAATCGGAACTTTCGGAGGACAATTATACCCGTAATGAGCACCTTTCCCACAAGACTTACAAGTTCATCGTCGACAAAAGATTCCATCTAACGAATCACCACACTCGTCCATTGACAAAACAATGGCTCACGATTTGTGGTAGCTTGGTGACGAGATCTGAAATTTTCACGGGGTGTGTTTGACCAGGCAATGGCTCTTCTCGAGTAGCATTAACAGCGTTGGTATTGTCGTTGGTTGACTCGGAAGTGTCTTGGAAGTCTTGAAAGACTTCCTCGAATGTCTTTCGTATTGGAGCACATTCTCGACAATATAGACCACGAACCAGGTCTCCACAATCGAAACAAATTTTTTCAATAATTATGGGTTGTTGAGGCGAGTCGGGTATTGGGACAAGAATCTTGTCTTCAAGACTTCCTTTCAAACAACCACAGTTTGAAGTGTAAAAACTTCCACAAGACGAGCATTCTTTAATCACATAAATCAGACTCAAATGATAATTGAATGACGTCATAAGAATTAAACATATAGAGGGATAAGATAAGAATTAAATGATACGAAGAAAAAGAAGATTATTTTTGGTTTTTCGAATGTTTTAAACAACATATTTTACAAATGGACAAAACGAGATAAGACAACTTAAACCTGATAATTAGCAAGCTTCACGGTAGCTCTTCGAAAGAAAAACTCACAAAGGAGTGGAGGAGAGGGATAACGCGAAGCTTATTTCTCCGTGGGGTCGTTGTTCGTTGGACAACCCTCCTATACCCCTCTATGTTTGGTTTATCTTTCAAATGTGAGCGTACCTGCAAAAGTGACACCAATGGCAAGTTTTTGAATCTTTTGTTCGGGAACTTATTGATGGATAATACTTCAATGGAAAGTATTATATGTTGGTGTTCTTTTACCAACTTGGTGAAAAATTTTTTTTTTTTTTTGGACAATGTTTTTATATTTTTGGTTTTTCTTTTGTTTTCATATGATAATTATACTAAATAAAAGAAATGAAAAATAATTTTGTACTTTTAAAAATTTTTAGGAACTCTTCACAGATTCAAACACAAATTGTCAAACGTAACGATAATCGTTTTTAGCCTCCCCGGCAACGGCGCCAAAAATTGATTCGTCAATAATATATATATATATATATATATATATATATATATATATATATATATATAATATATATATATACTAGATATATATTATAATATTATATACGGCAAAACACACAACCAATTACCGCTATTGACCAAGCAAGAAAGTCAAAATTCACTAAATAAAAAATTATATGAAACTACGAAGTAGGAGTTCCCGTTGTCGTTATGTCCCAACGAGGCTAAAATGAAAAATCGAGAGAGACTTGATGATTGGTGTTTGAATATGACAAGGGTAAGATTAGTTTTCTATTTCTACCAATTAAATATACAAAAACGATTAAATAAAACCTAAAAACGAAAGCTAAATAACTTAAACCTAAAACGGGCACGAAAAACGAGGGCTAAAAACCTAAATTTTGCAAATTAAACCCTAAAACAAATTTAAAAGCTAAAATAGATTCTAAATGACAAATAACGAAGTTTAAAAAAACTAGACTAAAAACGAAGTTCGTTTGGACCAAAAAACGGAGTCCAAGTCAAGATCGGGATCAAAACCCGTTCTTTTAAGATTGAAATGATTAATAAACTATAAAAATAATCCCTAGAGATAAAATATTACACTAAAATTTTAATAAAAAAATTACACTAAGTGGAGAAAAAAGTGCAGAAATTAACAAAATTGAAATGCCCCAAAATTTTTATCTAATGGTTATAGCTTAATTAAACTAATTAAAACTAAAACCTACTAATATTTAAACTAAAAAACTTACAAAAGGACTAACAATGGATTAACGACAGGGACTATTTGTGACAAAAGACCAAATTTTTTTTTTCCTACCCTGAACCCCAATCCCGATTTTAGTCCAAGTCTCCAAAAAGTGCTGATTTTAAAATGTCGTTTTTAGCCAAAACGCAAAACACGAAAGTTGTTCACAACATGTTTTTAAGCAACTTTAAACAAAAGTGACACTTATAAGGAATAAGGCTCTATAAGCCAAAAAATAGCTTAATAGCTGCTGATTGCAGAAAGTGCCTTTCATTTTGGCTTTTTGGTATTTTGGACACTACAAACTCAAAATAAGCTCAAATTCAAAAAGGAAAGATGCTTCGGAAAGATTATATGTTGCTTAATCTGATTCGATAAAGCTTTTTCCACCAAACACAACTTAACCTAACTCAATTTGCATCAAAAAGTTAGTAACACTCCAAAACTTTTTCCTAAATAAGCCAAAAAATGAAAATAAGCTAAAATACCAATAAGTTAACTGAAAAGTGGGATTTTGTAAATAAGCTCACTTATGACGTCCTTATTAAGCATCCTATTCACTTTTTTAAAATAAGCCACTGAAATTAAGCAACAATAAGCAAAATGATACACTACTATTTTTTGGATTTTAATGAGAATAAGCACTTTTAGACCTAAAATAAGCTATGAAATTAGCTCAAAACTTAAAAAAAAAACTCTAACTAGATATTTAGTTCACCCTCTAATGAGCTATGGCTCAAATATCAATAACCTAAAACCTAATCTAACTAACCTAAAAGTGAGATAAAAAAATTGGTGAAAACTGAACCGTAAATAGGAAATTTTAGACATTTTTGACCCATTTTGGGTCTTAACCCAAACACCCCTTTAAGTATTGAAATGGCTTTTTAAGGCTGTTTTATGGAGATTTAGGACAAGGGAATGTCGTTTAATACTTTCCAAAAGACTAAATCTAAATCTTACTACCAGCAGGAACTGTGTACTACCAGTAGGAACTTTGTACTGCCAGTAGAACTAGAAGAAATTTATACATTCCTAACGGTGAACTCAACAGAAGATAAAATCACCATATCAATATTAAGCACAAATAGCACAAGACAGTAGCAAATAAGCACTAAAATAAGCAAATTAAAAATCCAACAGTTTACAAAAGCTAAAAGTGACAGTTTTGAAGAAAACTTGCACAATTAGATTCTAAACTACAAGACTTGGATTTTAAGCATTAAACATGACTAATAAGCATAAATAAGCACATTCAAACAGACAATAAGCATAAATAAGCAGTAAATAAGCAAATGCAAGTAAATAAGCTAAAATGAAGAAAAGAGGACTTACAAAGCCCTTTGCTCTAAACAAGGGCAAATAAGCTCTTTAAGAGCTTTGTCTACAAGCTCCAGCTTATCAAAGATAAGCTGGTAATGTCCATAAGCACATCCTTTGTTTGCTTATCATCCAAAAAAGTAAGTTGTGGTTTTTTTGGGTGATTTTTTTTATTTCTTCTTAACTACTTAACTTTTTTAAGTTACTTAGTGAAAACAGCTTATCATTAAGCTATATTGAAAGCTTTTAAAACACAATTAAGCATTGGTTAATAACTTGAGAACTTGGAATTCAACAATTGGATTTTAACATAAAAAACCTCATTGCTTCATTAATTCTTAAAAACTTACTCTTCTATAAGTTCTAACTCTGAGGTATCTACTGATTCAAACTGTTCATCATTTTGTTTGGAAAATGTTAAAATTTTTAAAGAACAAAATGAACAACTATTAAAAGACTTAAGGGCATCTAAGGTAAATGATATTACTTATAAAACATATTTAGAGTCTGTAGAAGCAAGACTTCTAGTTTATAAGAAAAATGAGTCTGTTTATGAGGAAGATATCAAGGTCTTAAAACGTGAGATTTATTTAAGAGAAGTAGCCATTACAGAGCTTAGAAGTAAGTTGGAACTCGCTAAAAAACAAAAGGATGAAATTCAGCTTACAGTAGAAAATTTTGAGAATTCATCTAAAAACTTAAATAAACTACTAGACTGTTAGATAGTTGATAAGTGCAAAACAGGTTTAGGGTATACTGTAGTTCCACCTCCCTATACAGAAAACTTTATGTCACCAAAACCTAATTTTTCATTCTCTGGTCTAGAAGATTTTATGAATGAGCCTATAGTTAGTGAGCCTACAGTTAAGAAACATGTAGTTGAGTCTAGTTAAGCTAAGGCTGGTGCAGACAAGTCTAAAGCAGTTAGGAAGAATAATGGTGCTCTAATTATTGAGGATTGGATGTTTGATAGTGAGAAAGAAGGTGTGCCTCAGGCTAAGATAGAGAAGAAAACTGTTGAACCTAGTCTTGCTAAAATAAAGTTTGTTAAATCTAAAGAGCAAGTAATATCTCCTAGGAAAACAATTAAACAAGGTAATCAAAATAGGCAGAACACACATGCTCCTAGAGGCAATAAAAGAAACTAGAATAATATGATGTCTTAAAGATTAGGAAGTAATTTTGAGATGTTTAACAAAGCTTGCTATGTGTGTGGAAGTTTTGATCATCTACAGTATAATTGTGATAACCATCAGAGACAGTTTAAAAAGAAAGAGATGATAAAACTAGTGTGGAACTATACGCAAAGGGTGAATCACCAGAATTTTACTAGAATGACTCACCCCAGTCCTAAAAGGAACATGGTTCCAAAAGCAGTATTAATGAAGTTAGGCCTAGTATCACTTACTACTGCTAGACCAGTTAATACTGCTCAACCCAAAACAACAGTGAATAGTGCAAGAACAATGACAAATATTTTTAATAAAACACATTCAACTGTTAGAAGGCCCATTAATAATAAAACATCAACTAAAAACAGTAATTTTAATCAGAGGGTTAATACTGTTAAGGATAAAAATGTTAATACTGCTAGGCCAAAAGTAGTAGTTAATACTGCTAGACCAAAAGCAGTACTTAATGTTATTAAGGGAAACAAGGTCAATGCTGTTAAGGCCTTAGCTTGTTAGGTTTGGAAACCAAAGACTAAAATTATAGATATTTCTAAACACAACAGTGCATCAATCACCCTGAAGAAGTTTGATTATGTTAATGTACAAGGCAGATCCAAGTCAGTGATGGCTTGGGTCCCCAAACGAAGCTAATTCTCTTATCTGATGTGCAGAGCAATCAACAAATAGATTTACAGGACAAATGAGTGATTGATAGTGGATGCTCAAGGCACATGATAGGGAACATGTCCTATCTTACTGACTTTGAAGAAATTGATGGAGGATATGTTGCCTTTGGAGGTAATCCTAAAGGAGGGAAAATAACAGGCAAAGGTACAATTAAAACTGGTAATTTAGATTTTGAAGATGTGTATTTTGTAAGAGAGAATTAAAGTTTGACCTCTTTAGTGTCTTACAAATGTGTGATAAATAGAATAGTGTTCTCTTTAATGATACTGAATGTATTGTTTTATCTCCAAACTTTAAGTTAACTGATGAAAGTCATGTTTTACTTAAAATTCCTAGAAAGAACAATATGTATAGTGTTGATTTATGAATATTGTTCTAAAGGAGTATTACTTATCTCTTTGAAAAAGCCACATTGATGAATCTTATCTTTGCTTAGGAGGCTTGGACAATAAATTTCAAAAACTTTGAATCAATTGCTTTAGTGGAACCTTGTAAGAGGTTTTACCTTCCAAAAGTTTGAATTTAATCAAAATTGTTGCTTGTCAAAAGGGAAGAAAAATAGAGCTTCTGTAAGTCCAAGTCAATAGTTTAATCAGACAACTTTACATATGTTGCACATGGATTTGTTTGGTCTAATATTTATAAAAAGCTTAATGAAAAAGATGTATTACCTAGTTGTCACAGATGATTACAATAGGTTTAGTTGGGTTTTCTTTCTAGCTACTAAGGATGAGACTAGTGGCATTCTTAAGTTCTTCATAACTGGAGTAGAAAATATAATAGATCAAAGGGTTAAGGTAATTAGGTGTAACAATAGAACTGAGTTCAAGAATAAGGATATGAATCAGTTTTGTGAAAAAAAGGTATTAAGAGAGAATTTAGTGTAGCTAGAACTCCTCAACAAAATGGAGTAGCTAAGAGGAAAAATAGAACACTAATTGAGGCGTTGGCACTTGCTAGTGATTTCTAAGCTACCTATTACTTTTTGGGCTAAAGCAGTTAATACTGCTTGCTATGTGCAAAATAGGGTATTAGTAACTAAGCCTCATAACAAGACCCCTTATGAACTTTTTCTTGATAGAAAACCAACTTTAAGCTTTATGAGACCATTTGGGTGTCCTGTTACAATTCTTAATACCATAGACCACTTAGGCAAGTTTGATGGTAAGGCTAATGAAGGATTCTTTGTTGGGTACTCAATCAATAGTAAAGCATTTAGAGTATTCAACAGTAGAACTAGGATAGCTGAAGAGAACCTGCATGTCCAGTTTAATAAACATACTCCTATAATTGTAGGAAGTGGACCAAATTGGCTTTTTGATATTGATGCACTAACAAAATCAATGAATTATAAGCCAATTATTACAGGAAATCGGTCTAATGGTAATGCAGGTATAAAAGCATGTGATGATGCAGATAAAGCTAGAATGGAGACAGTACCTGGCAAAGATTGCATTCTGCTACCAATGTGGACAGATAATCCATCATTCTCTCAAAGTTAAAAGTGTTCTCCTAATGTTAGATTTAAACCTTCAGGAGATGATGAAAAGAAGATTACCGAGGAACCAAGAAAAGAATGTGATGATTCAAGTAAAGAGGATAAAATAAATGATTAAGAGAAGGATGATAATGTTAACAACACTAACAATGTTAATGCTGCTAGCACAAATGAAGTTAATGCTGTTGGTGCAAAAACAAGTATTAAACTTCCACTTGATCCAAATATGCCTGAATTGGAAGATATTGTCTACTCAGATGATGATGAAGATGTTGGTGCAGAGGCTGACATGAACAATTTAGATGCACTTATACCTGTCAGTCCTATTCTAACTACAAGAGTACATAAAGATCATCCAGTTGAACAAATTATTGGAGACTTGAATTTAGCACCTTAAACAAGAAGAATGACAAAGAATTTGAAAGAACATGGTTTGTTTAGTTCAGCTCACCAAAGAACAAACCATAAATACTTTCAAAATTGCTTGTTTGCTTGCTTTTTATCACAAGAAGAACCCAAAAAGGTAATTCATACATTGAAGGATCCAAGCAGGATATAATCTATGCAGGAAGAACTTCTACAATTTAAGTTACAAGAAGTTTGGGCTTTGGTAGAGTTACCTAATGGAAAAAGAGCTATTGGCACTAAATGGGTCTTTAGAAATAAAAAGGATGAAAGAGGAATTGTGATTAAAAATAAAGCAAGATTGGTTGCTCAAGGGTACACACAAGAAGAAAGGATTGACTATGATGAAGTCTTTGCCCCTGTTGCAAGAATTGAAGCAATTAGGCTGTTTTTAGCCTATGCATCATTTAAAGACTTTGTGGTGTACTGGATCGATGTCAAGAGTGCTTTTCTTTATGGTAAGATTGAAGAGGAAGTCTAAGTTTGTCAACCAACAGGATTTGAAGATCCAGACTTTCCTGACAGAGTATACAAAGTTGAAAAGGCACTTTATGGTCTGTATCAAACTCTAGCATGGTATGAAACCTTGTCAACATATATGTTAGACAAGAAGTTTCAAAGAGGGATAATTGACAAAACATTGTTTATTAGAAGGGACAAAGGTGATATTCTGTTAGTTTAAGTGTATGTTGATGATATCATTTTTAGCTTTACAAAGAAATCATTATGCACTGAGTTTGAGAAGATGATGCATAAGAAGTTTTAGATGAGTTCTATGGGTGAACTCACATTCTTCCTAGGACTGAAAGTAAAGCAGAATGAAGATGGGATTTTTATCAGTCAAGACAAGTATATGACTGAGATTTTAAAGAAATTTGGTTTTACTGATGTCAAGACAGTAAGCACACCTATGGAAACAAAAAATCCTTTGCTCAAGCATGAAGATGGTGAAAAAGTGGATGTTCATCTATATAGATCAATGATTGGTTCATTAATGTATCTTACTTCTTCAAGACCTGATATTATGTTTGTAGTGTGTGCTTGTGTAAGATACCAAGTTAACCCAAAAGTGTCACATCTTCATGCTGTGAAAAGAATTTTTAGATACTTGAAAGGTCAACCTAAATTAGGCCTTTGCTATCCAAAAGATTCACCTTTTGATTTGGTAGCATACACTGATAGTGATTATGATGGAGCAAGCTTGGATAGGAAGTCCATAACAGGATGTTGTCAATTACTTGGGTGTAGATTGATTTCATGGCAGTGCAAGAAGCAGACCGTGGTTGCTAATTCTGTAACAAAGGCTAAGTATGTAGCTGCTTCGAGTTGTTGTGGTCAAGTGCTTTAGATTCAAAATCAATTGCTTGATTATGGGTATAACTTTATGCATACAATGATCTATATTGATAATAACAGTACTATATGCAAAGTTAAGAACCATGTTTTTCATTAAAAAAACAAAGCACATTGAGATTCGACATCACTTTATCAGAGATTCCAATGAAAAGAAGCTAATTCAAATGATCAAGATTCATACTAACAAGAATGTTGCAGATTTTCTTACAAAAGCATTTGATGTAAGTAGATTTCAATATCTGATTGCTAGTATTGGTATGCTCAATCTCTGAAGTCTTTATTAAGGGAAAGAGGTTTGGAATGGAATGGAAAAGCTGGTCAGGATGGAATTAGAGTAAGTACTAGTAACTTCAAGTTTTTGCTGCTGAGTATAATTAGTGATGCTAGTTATACTTAGTATTGCTGAGTTAATACTGTTAGTTATACTTACTACTGCTGGTATAATTAATATTGTGAGAATTAAGAGAATTAGTGAGAATAAAAACAAAAAGAGAGATGTGTAAAGCAAATAGTGGTTTAGTGAGAAAAAGAATTAAGAGAATGTGTGAGTTGAAAAACAAAAAGAGAGAAAGCAAAAACAGACAAAGAGAATTGTGAGCTAAAAAGAATTGAGAGAAATAAAAAACATACAAAGAGAATTGTGAGCAAAAAGAATTGAGAGAAAGTAAAAACAGACAGGGAGAATTGTGAGCTAAAAAGAATTGAGAGAAATCAAAAATAGACATAGAGTTTTTGTGAGCCAAAAGGTTACATTGATGATAGAAAAGCTATTTAGAATAGAATTGAAGTTAATGCGGGTGACTCAAAGTTAATGATGTTAGACATAAACTTACTACTGCCAGTTGAAAGTTAATGCTGTTAGGCATAACTTACTACTGTTGAGTTACTACTGTTGGGTTACTTACTACTGCTAGTTGAAAGTTAATGCTGCTAGGCATAAACTTACAACTACTGGTGAACATTAATGTTGTTGAGGGTAATTTCATAAATACTTTGATTAGTGGTTTCATTCACTCATTTAATCGATTTCATTCAATCATATACTCTCTAATCACAAACCATAACTTAATTTCATCATTCATTATCAAAACCCAACACAATGACGACCCTAAACTTTGCTGATTCACACAATATGGTCGCATTTTTGGCTAAACACACTGAAAGTGAAGGGTTCGAGCAAATTATAGATTTATTGAATGCAAACCCTATCAAATATGCATTAACGGTTATTCTTACAATTTATACTTCATGCATTGAGCAGTTCTGGGCTATTGCAAAAGTGAAAACTATTAATGGGGTAGTTCAGTTGCAAGCCCTAGTAGATGGGAAGAAGATTATTGTTACTGAAGCATCTATTAGAAGTGATCTTCAATTGGATGATGCTGATGGTATGGATTGTTTGCCAAATGCTACAATTTTTGAAGAACTTACAAGGATGGGATATGAGAAGATTTCACAAAGGTTAACATTTTATAAGGCTTTCTTTTCTCCTTAATGGAAGTTTTTGATTCATACTATTCTGCAATGCCTAAGTGCTAAGACTACTACATGGAATGAATTTAGTAGCACTATGGCCTCTACAATTATCTGTTTAGCCACAAACTAAAAATTCAACTTTTCCAAGTATATCTTTGATAATATGGTGAAGAATGTGGATAGTATGGGAAATTTTTTGAAATATCTAAGATTTGTCCAAGTATTTGTGAATCAACAAGTTGGTGATATGTCTATCCATGATAAGATTTATGTTACTCCCTCTCACACAAAGAAGGTTTTTAGGAATATGAAAGGGGTTGGAAAAGGGTTCTCTGGAAATGTAACACCCTTGTTTCCAACAATGATGGTACAAGCTCAACAAGAATAGGGTGAAGGTTCAGTAAATCCTAATGATCCCTATCACACACCCACCATTACTCAACCATCATCATCACAACCCCAAAAGAAACAAAAACCAAAGAAGCATAAGAAGAAGGACACTCAGATACCTCAATCTAGTGTTCCTAGTGACAATGTAGCAGAGGAGACGATTAATGAGGATAATGTACCTACATATTCCAATGATCCACTGCTTAGTGATGAGGATATACTAAAACTTGAGGAATTGATGGAACTTTATACCAACTTACAGAATAGGGTTCTTGATTTAGAACACATAAAGACCACTCAGGCATTGGAGATTGAAAGCTTAAAAGGAGAGTCAAGAAGCTTGAGAAGAAGCAAAGGTCAAGAACTCATAAGCTTAAAAGATTGTACAAAGTTGGTCTAAGTGCTAAGGTTATATCCTCTGAAGATGAAGGTTTGGATCATAAGGATGCATCCAAACAGGGGAGGAAAATTCATGATATTTGTAAGTCCCTTGTAGAATAGATCTCTGCAGCCTATTAAGGATGATAGCCAAGATGTATAAATACAGTTGACTATATAGAAACACTGATTATGAATACTATGTGTTAATGCGGAATCTCAACACAAGTACTAAGAAAAACAATGTAGAACTAAATAATAATTTCTATTAATCTGCTTTGAATGATTACAGATTACTAACTATTTAGATATGATTTTGCTGTGAGATATCTTGAGGTCGTATTTCTAACTATGCCAATAGGAATACTTTTTTTATACGATCAAGGATAAACCTAACAGGCTTAACAAAATCGCATATATATCTTTTCACCAAAACATATTTCTCATACTATTCATAAACGGTACTAACTATTTTCTTACGATCTGGGTACTAAACTAACTTGATCAGTAACCTTATACATTTGTGTAATGTCGGTATAAGTATAACTATCAGTACTCACTAACATTTGTACTATCCGGGTACTAAGTTAGGAAAACATAAATCCTAACAATCTCCCTTAAACATGATGTTTAATCTTTTAATCATTGTTATCCTTCCAATGTATTCCCTAGACGACAGAGATCTGTTCCCCCCCCCCACACACATCCCCAACAAGCTCTCAGTCTATTTAGTGTACGAGCTCTCTATCTTAAGATAGCAGCAGACGCCTACGCTTAGTAACTGTACCAGTAATATTCTCACTACAACATCTTTTCAGCAATAATCCAAAACTATGTTGGCTTTGTTAGTTTTTTGGAAAAATCTACCAAGCCATTAACGGATTTGATGTTCCTGTACCAGTAGCCGTTTTGCTCTGGAAGTTAACTCTTTATTTTAAAAACTTGGTGAGTTATTACCATACAGTTTTTGGTAAATGTCAACCATAACGGATTGATTTGTCTTTTACCAAATACCGTTTTGCTTTTGACTAGCCAATGCTTCATTGCCTAACATGGTGCATTGATAAACCTATAGTTTTTATAAAACTATCAGCTATCAACAGATTTGATTAGTCTTTACCATATACTGTTTTGATCATTGGGACTAGCAAACTTTAACCATGAAGAAAGGTGTAGTTGAGAACCTACAATTTTTGGTAAATTGTTCAACCGTAAATGGATTTGAGAAGTCTTTTTACCATAAGCGTTTGTTATGGACTAGCCAGTTCTTATGCCTGTTTAAGTATGGTGAAAATGTCTCTGCTGCTCCCACAGACTCTTTGGTTAGTAGTCGAGAATGCTGAGTAGTCTACACAAAGACACCACCTCACAAACTCATCCCTTCTCCCAGATCCTCCCGCCATCTCCTTATGCTTTGTATTCAATCTAAGCTCGGCAGTGCTGCTAGACGTCTACGCTATAATAGTGTTTGTTCTTCCTCTGATACTTCAAACTCCTGACCAATAAGTCAACTCTGTCACGCCACCAAATAGCCAAGTAAGTTCCTGTGTTGTATTTACCTAGCTAGCCCGCCTTATCTTATGTGCAGATAGTTCATAATATCAATGCCCATGTGTTTTGTGATGTGTTTAACTTCGCCTTTCAAATACAGTAAGCAGCATACTTCCTTTTTCCTCCATGCAGTTATGAATGACTGTTATGTCGTATGGATGTTCTTATAAATCACTTAGAGCGAGTGCTATGTAAGATTAAGTGCGTTCGTCTCTGTAAGAAGCCATTGTTGGATTAGGTTCTTGTCATAAAGATACTATTAAGTGTATTCCATACGTCCAGAGCTTATGCTTCTTGTCCAAAACTCTCGTGTACTTTCATTTGTCATTCTAGGTGTCTTTGATTACTCAGTAGAATGCCAGATTAATAAAGAAGATTGTACCACATCTAACAAGTACTCTGTGCAGCGCAATAAACCTCTAGTCAGGGATAATTGTTCTCATGTGAAATCGGTCCTATTACTCCGAAAGAATGTAAGAACAGAATGTATGTGGATGTGAACACTACTGACAGCAGAATCAGAGATCTCTTTCTTATCAAATTTTTTCATGGACAATTCTTACTCAAATCAAGTGAATTTTGCTCAAAATGAGAATTCTGTTTTGTCACATTGTTGTCTATGACCAGTGTCACAGCAAGTCTCATCTTGGTCTTCTGTTTTGATTTATCATGCCTACTTTATCAGAGAAGTGCTAATCAGAAGCAGGGTAGACTCAGCTCTTGCATGTTATGACGCGTTTCATGTTGCCACAAAAAGATTGGACAGTCTGTTTTCCATTCAGTTGTCGAGTAGTGTATATGTGTAGTGATGTGTGGTACATGGCTAAATGTTTTCTTCATAATTACCTTCTTATCTTGTGCCTTAAGCCTACCCTCGCGAAAGCTTATCTCGTGCCATATGATTAAGTGCTTTAGGAAACTTCGCTCCGAATGCGCTATCAATGTTCTTATCGAACTGATTCTATATTCTCGATCAGATGCTGTCAGGAGATTGCTAAAATGATGTTGTGACAAATGGATATGCCTTCTGCTTTTCATTGACGTTTGTAGCTGTGTTTATTGAATTCGTAACCAGTAGAAAAATATAGAGTACTGAAGTTTTCTCTTTCTATGTACTTTCTTCATCTTTTCTTTCCTCCTGAACTTCTTCTTTACTTTCTTCCTGAAACTTCTTTCTTTACCTTTCTACCTTGATCACTTTCACTTTTTAGGGGATAAATCAACTCCTTTCTCATTCAGCCTTTTATCTATCTTTCATCTTCAGCAGACCCAATTGAGATGTAAAATCTTCATCCAGCCTCTTAATCTTCTCATACAAAGCTATTGTAACTTCCTCAAACTTCTTGATTTTCAATTGGCATGCTTGAAGGTTTCACTACATGCTTCAAGTAGGTATCATTTGATTTTGAGTTGATTCTTGGTGGAGGTCTGTTTTCCTGAAGCTTCTGATCTTGTTGAGCAAGGAATTTTCTTTTTGAGCAGCAATTGTGTCATGAAGGAAAACTTTGCTCTTTCTTCTATTGTAAATTGCTCTCTTCTTGTTTTGAGCTTCTAGCAGGAACTATCTGCCTCAATCCTGGCCTTTATATCATCAAAATTTCTTATGAGAGCTTCATTGGTAGCTTTTTCTTCAGCTATTCTGTTTCTTTCCTCTTCTTCTTCCCACTCTTCTTGTATTTTCCTAGCCATCTCTTCATCACTTTCAAGCTGCTTAAACTTCTTCTCAGCTTGAGGAATACCATCAGATTCACTTTCAGATTCATCCTCCTCTTCAATTTTCTTCTTTCCTTTGTCTTTTGGATCAATTTTTGGAAGAGGCTTTAATGTCAGAAGTGATCTTGTAGAGGTAGGTCTAGGTCTGTCAATTTCTTCAATATCCTTCAACTCTACACCTTTCTCCTTTTCTCTAGAAACTGCTTTGGCTTGACTCATGTTGAGAAGAACCTTAGCTATTGTTTCATCATCTCCAAACATTGTAGAAGTAGGTGTTTGAGTGGCTTGAGTAGCACTTCCTTCTTCAGTATGATCTTCAGTACCTTTTCTTTGCCCATCAGTACTTTCAACTTGCTCTTCAGTACCTTCAATGTGCTCTTCAGTACCTTCATTTTGTTCATCAGTACCTTCAATTTGCCTGTCAGTACTAACTTTGGATCCGTCAGTACTAACTATTGGTCTGTCAGTACTAACTTTCTCCTTGTCGGTACTAACTACCTCCTTGTCAGTACTAAGTACATCTTCAGTACTAAGTATATTCTCATCAATCTCCTTGTCTTCATCCACCATCTCTCTTGTCCTCCCCTCATCCTGAGCATTCTCTGTTTCCATATGATCAACTGTATCTTCAGGAATCTCATCAAATAAAGGATTTCCTTGAACTGATGATTCACCTTTAGCAAACTTCCTCCCTTGTTTGGATACAGACTCTTTGGGCACTCTTTGTTTCTTTGAGAAGCTCTTTCTGTGCAATCTTTGCTTCAATGAGACACTTTTCAGTCATGCTCTATGGTGTTTGATGACAAGTTTAGCTTGTTTCTTGATCTTTGTGATCTGAGCCTTCAAGAGTTGTATTTCCTTGTCTTGATCTGAAACCTATGCACATAAAGAGAGACAAAGATCATAGACACTTTGGAGAGTCATGTCACCCTCATTCCCTGA